>JAAAKE020059331.1:0-25668 GCA_010014785.2 Anisolabis maritima
TAAGGTTTTTATTTAAATATATTTTAACTGGCATTTCTATTGTGATTAGGACCACTTCCTATGAATTACTCATAATTAATGATATTTATCATATCACCTACCCCACAACGCGGGAATAATAAAAGCTAAGAGAGAAGAGGGATGTATCGATCATAGATTAAACCAGGGGTGCTCAAACTTTTTTTTGGTAGTCGAACTCTCAAGAATTTCTGAACTTTTTATAGACCCCTTCTACTCTACCATTAGATAATTATGATTAGACAAAAATAAACGCCAATATAATTTTTAGTTTGTTTATTTTATTTTATTTTATATTTTGGATTATATATATATCAAATATATTTATATTTAATGAGGCGCATTTTAATAAAACTTTTACCATCGAGCCCTCTCAAAGTCATATCGATCCCTGGAGAGCCCTAGTTTAACAATTAAGCAGTATGACCTTAATAACGAGGATTAGAAGACTCGGCCAAAGAAAAAATCTATTTCACCTATATCATACATGCTGCTCAATAATATTATTATTTTGGCCTTTCCCCCATAATTAGTAAGTTACCCTTCAAACTTGTTTTGGCTGTACTATATTTTTCCGGACTCATTATCACCCATACAGAAATTATTTTTGACATTTTATTTTCTTATATACGTATTATAGGGAAAGTGTTGTGATCGTCCAAAAATTCGATCTCGAGATTTTTATTTTTCTTGACTTTTTAGATCTCCCTGAGTACGAAAATACCATTTTTCCAATTATATCTTTGTGTCTGTAAGTAATGTTCTTTAACATGATAACTCGAGTGTGTTTTAATGTATAAAGATCAATCAAATTTTACATACGGGCATTACAGTAAAATCATAGATCTCTATCAACTTTTGAGCTATTTCCCGCAAACAGAGTGGTTCTTTATCTGAAGCGTTTTTCTAAAAATCATGATTCACCTATAGTGTATGCGAGAAAGTCGAGGGGAGGGCCGCTCCCAATTTTATTCTTATATATTCTTAATTTGGTCAAGTCATTTTTTTTTATTTATATTTTCATTCTTAAAATTGTTTCACATCTAATTAATGCGTCGATGATAACCACGATTTAACCGAGCTACTGACATGTTTTCTATTTATTCTACGCCCTTTTTTCTCCCTCCCTCATAGAGTGCCAGACTAAGCAATGGAACGACTTGTTCTCTTATCTAAACCATGGACCCACGATACGAACAACATGCGAATAGAATGATGATATGAAAAACATTACAACTTTAATTAGAAGTTAAAATTAATCTTCAAATTTTTCATTTTTAACATTTTTATTTCCTTATTGGATTGATACACTTCTACATGGTGAAGTGCTTTTTTAAAAAGATTGAGAGTCACTGATATTGATGGATACTTTCTCTAATCACCAAATCATATAAGTCTCGTTATTTTATTTTTTTTTATCATATAAAATTTATGTAAGCCATTTTTTTAAACCTTCATCTTCCAAAAACACTTTTTTTCTCACCTGTTTAGATTAATTAATACTTAATAATATTTTTTTATTAATTATGGCAATCTAAATTTACAATTTTATTCTTCAAAATTTTGCAAGGCCTAGGCCGCTGAGAGAAATTATTAGAAAGGTCTCTGGCTCACGCTGCCTTCAAAAAAAAATAATGAATTTTTAAATGTTTATAAAAAATCACAGTCTTTAAATTAAAACAAAAATGATGAGGCATAGTACTCATATCAACTCTCCCTATCTACATAAATCAAAAAATTTTTTCTATTTATTTAAAGAAAAAAATAATTTTTTCATTTGTTATAGTCTTGTCTTTCGTATGGTGGAAGCTGAAGAAGAATATATGGAGCAAATGGAAGTACTAGTTTCTTGCTTTTTAAGACCTTTTAAAATGGCAGCCAGTAGTAAAAAACCTCCATGTTCTCATGAGGATGTTAATTCTATTTTTCTGAATAGTGAAACTGTCCTCTTTTTACATCAAATTTTTCTTAAAGGACTTACTTCTCGGATGGAATCTTGGCCAACTCTAGTCCTTGGTGAGTTAAAACTGACAAGGATTAAAACACAATTTTTTCTGTTTTACCTTTTTTATTGTACATTTACTAATTATTATTAATATAAATACATTTCACCGAGCTCATAAACAAATATACTTCTATACATTGTATCCATTTTTATTTTTCCAGGAGATCTTTTTGATATGCTCCTTCCCATGTTAAGCATCTATCAGGAATATGTTCGAAATCATCATTACAGTCTTCAGGTTCTTACGGAATGCAAGCAATCTGCTCAATTTGCAGCTCTCCTTACACGTTTGGAAAATAAACCAGCTTGTCAGGGAAGAAGTCTCGAAACTTTCCTCACATATCCGATGCATCAAGTAATTTTAAATCATTTCATTTATTACAACCAATAGGGTAGCCAGACATTTATGATGGGAGGGGGGGGGGGGGGGTAAGGATTTTCATAATCTCTCCCCATCTTCCCTTCCATAGATTTGAAATCAAATTAGGTATGTCTGTATCTCATTCTAGCAATATAAGAAAATAAATTAAATAATCCAATTTTTTATATATTTGAAAAACTTCAATTAGAAATCATTGATGAAAATTCACAAAAAATAAATTTATATAATACATGTAATTAGCCACATCCAACATATTTATCACCATAAAATTAGTAGTGGAGTTTGAATGAAATAGGTACTACTAAGTACTATTCTTTACTAAAAGAAATAGTTGTTTTCTAATCTAAGTTGAATTCTCATGGGGGTTCTAACTCCCCCTGGCTACGTCACTGTAATAAACAATCAATTTGGCTTTATAATATTTTTACTATTTATATTATATATGGAAAATTGAAGAGACTTTTTATTTTCTACTCTGACGGCTTTTCGATCATATTCATTATTTCATTATCATTCTCAAGGAGAGAATAATATATATTTGTTGGAGTTATGCATAATAAAGTTTGACAATATTTTTTTTTTAAAGAAACCGACAGATGTTATTTTTACTAAGGATTATATTATGCATAATTAGAATAATTTTTTTTTATTTTAACATTTAATTCATTATTTGAGATAAAATCGCAAAATAAGTGAATTGTTAAAAAAGACCAAATTTTTTAAAGTATTTTATTATATTCATTTTTAATATGTTAAATTAGGTTCCTCGCTACATTATCACTCTCCACGAACTCCTTGCACATACTCCTCATGATCATGTTGAGCGGAAAAGTCTGCAAAATGCTCGTCAACAGTTAGAAGATCTAAGTCGACAGATGCACGATGAGGTAATTTTCCTTTAGTCAAAATAATTAATTAAACTTCTCTCTCTCTCTCTTTAATTTTAAGAGTTGGTGGCTTTCAAACAACGCCCCATAGCCTGTAAAACCTAGTCAACATATCATTTAAGATAAAACATTTTTGTGAGATAAGTTTGTTTGGTTGGGCATAATAAATTTTAAATTTATTATTTGATATTTTAATTTATATATCCCTTTATTATAAGATAATCGACGAAAGTGGCAAATAAAACCGATTAAATACACGGGGTATTCTTCAGAAACTCACTTTACCGCTTTTTATGGTACTGTGAATGGATCTCAGAAAAAAATTATCTTTTAATATATTTATAATATTTATAATTTTTTTAATATCAGGTGAGCGAAACGGAAAACCTAAGAAAGAACCTCGCAGTGGAAAGGATGATCGTTGAGGGATGCGACATCCTCCTGGACGTGAACCAAGTATTCGTGAGGCAAGGTGAGCGCCTAACGGGCCAGAAAAACAAAATATAAGCAAATAATGCTTCCTTAATATAAAAACTTCTCGATGATAATAATAATAATAATAATAATAATAATAGAGCGACAAAATATATGATATTTATTGGATAAATAAAAAAAACTCATCATCGTTCTAGCTCTACTTGACAGTTGATATACATTACCTTCGGGCTGTTTTAAGCTTAAGGGTCTTTTTGTTTTTGTTTTCATAAACAAAACAGACTGTCAACTATTAAACTATCAAGAGTAGCTTAAACTATAAAATCGTTCATCTAGTTAATAAATTTAAGATGTGTAGAAAATCATAGCTTTTACCCTTTATGTTGCTCTACTATTTATTAGAATGCTATTTATCAATATTATAAATATTTTAAAAATTTTAAGTCCAAGTAAAGAAACTTTTAAGATAAAATAAACTATTTTCTATTGATTTTTCATACCACTAGAAATTGATAGCTTATTTATTTATTTGAATCTATACCCAATTTAATAATTTTTTAGAATATTAAATTTTTTATAAAGAAATTTAACAAAAATCTTAATTTTGATAGGTAAAAGAAAGCAATAATGAATAAAACACCAATTTGCGGAAATTTATTAGAAGTTTTTATATCAATTTTGGATCATACTAGATCCATATTTACATATATCATCATCGTAAAAAATCAACTTCCGCTTAATATTATTTTAATGGATGCCTTTTGCTGTCAAATAAAATAAATTCTAATGTTAAATTCATTAAAAGTAGACAAAGAATAATTTTTGCGATGGTAATATTTTAATATCTATTTTTAGAAAATGTTTTCTGTTTGTAAAGTCGCATGGACTTTTCTATGTTCATCTATATTTTTTTAATTATTTAATAATATAATCAATAATTATTTTTTTTTTAGAATTGTTTAAATAATATAATAATTCTTAAGAGTGAAAATTTTTACAGAAAAGGATTCTAGACCATTTACTTATTATTTTCTCATTTATTTATTACATTATAATTAACTACTCCAACCTTTTTCATTCAAATGTATTTAGATATTCTTATTACACTAATTTCTGAATGAGGAAAATTATCTTTTTTATTATTTGAGAAAACTTATAATAATAACAAACTATTTATTTTAAATTAATATATTATACTTAGAGATAGATTATAGAAAATAAAAATATTAGTTTAGATTTAGATAATAAGGTAAGAAATAAAGTGGCGACTTTTTAATCTAATATTGTATAAAATTCCCTGTGTCCCTTTAAATTTGAGGCTTTTAAAAAATTAAAGATGTAAAGAAAACATTTTGAACAAATAAAAAATTAAAAAATGCTTTCTTTCTTTAGTTTTTTTTTCTTTTAATAATTTTTTATTTTTATGTTAAAATTTTTTATAGTGTTTATTAAATAAAATCCCTATTTTTTCTTTCCAAATATTTATAATATTTTTTACGGTTTTATAAAAATTATTAGTATTAGTATTAGTATTATTTCTCTTAGTGGGTTAAAAGGAGGGAAACATTGCTCTGCAACACAGGCGACTGCCGAGACGGAAATTTTAAAAAGTTTAATTTATCTTAATAAATAAATTACATTTTCGGTTTAACTATGGTTTATTTATATTAAATAGAAGGTTTCGGCCATTCATTTTCTGACCTTATTCAGATGCATTTCAATTACAAATATCCAAGTCTTACTTCTAGAATCTACACTCTGAAGTGAACAGAGAAACAAGATGGCTGATATAAAATATATAGTATATTCGACACTAACACACTACAATATTCAGCGCCATCTCTGCTTCCACAATCGATTGTGGCACCATTTGAATTCGTGTCAAACCACGCGCCACAATCGATCATGGAGTGCAGATGGCGCAGAACATCGTTGCATAGTAGCCATCTTGTTTCTCGCTTCAGTTTGTATGTAGATCTCTGAAGTTTAAGGCTCTTTGTGATTTTATCTGAATTGTTTCCTGAAGAAGGCCAAAGAGTGACTGAAACTTTGTAATTAATACAAATAAATTCACACTTTAACCGAAAAATCTGATTCCTTGATTATTTTTTGGAATGGCCTTGGGGGGAAGGCTATCTCGGCTGGTTACGCCACTGATATATATTCCCAAAAAACCATACCAAAACAATAGTTTCAAAGAAAAATCTTTTCCTCCCTCTTCGAAAATATCATAAAACATAACAGTGGATGTAAATTTTATATGGATGTCTAAAAGCATTTAGTACCCAAAAAAATTATATTTTCGTCTTTTTGAGTTCTAAATGTTTTGATATTACTTGCATTTACATTAAAAAGTCTTCTTTAATTATTTGTAGAGAAGATGATTTTCATAGGGCTATTAAAAATAGAGCGACCAAAATACATAGGATTTAATTAGAAATAAAACTTAATTTGCAATATAATTAGATCTTAGCTAGATTAAGTTTTAGCTCGTTAAATTTACTTTTTCTAATAAGATAATAACAAATAGATTTAATTAATGAATAAAAATAGAAATCTAAATTAATCAATAGTAATTTATTATAATAGAAATTCTTGAATTCAAGAAATTGTAAACGAAAAATAGATTTTAGGTTACAAAATATGTGCCACTTGAATGAATAAATCCTAAATGTGATATTTTCATCTTTGTTTATTTGGCCCATAACACTTAATTTCCCATCTCCCTCTCTTTCTAATGTTATTTTGATATCATTTTAAAAATTTTACAAGTCACAGCTGCAGTGACATAAGTCTCTTTTAGACCAAGCACGAATTTCTGTGTTGATGCATGTTTCAAAGTTCGCTGGCGATATCATCCAACAGTTATCCAAGCAATTTTCAGGTGCGTGTATTTGCAAAAGTGCTAGCTAACACAATACACTGATCGGATAATTCGGACGTGTTACAGGTAGCCTTATACAGCTGCCACCGGATAAACAGCGAACGCGAAGTCGACTTGCCTCTTTCAAGAACGAGAAAGAAGCACTTCGTCAATGCTTCCTTTTTTCGAATCATCTCATTCTAGCTACTAGGTGAGTTTTATTAATCGGAATTCATTATCTAAATTTGCAATTAATCGTAAAAGATCAAAGATTAATTTAAAAGAATTCTTCTAAAAACATAAGGTAGTATTTATTCATTTTATTTTGCATATTGGTATTTAGTTATAAATATAATCATACCATTATCATTTTTTTTGTTATCTTCTTATATAATCAAATCTTGCTTCATCCTCACATGTCTTTGTTGTTTATAGAAGGGTCAAACTAAAATGAAAACAAAATTTTTAGAGGACCGTTTTGTATGCCTTAAGATATGCGATATTTTGAGACCATTCCTAATTCTTTATTTTAGTGTTTTTATGGCGTTTGACCAGACGGGACCAAGCATGCATACTCATTAAATTTTTACGGGCAATGGGCTGCATAAATTCGTTCCTATTTGATTGCTGGAAGATTACCAACTCACTTATTGATTAATTATTCTAGAGATCACGCATGCCCATTTGTTAAATCTTTCTAGAAATTAACAACTGGTATGGGTGATCCATTCTAGAAATATTAATCGAAAAGTTCATTAATGAGTTGATTATCTTCCAGCAATCAAATAGGAACGAACGAATTTATGCAACTCATGGCAATTATTTCGCATGATGGTATCATCTGATACATTCAGAAGTAGACAAAAGCTTACCTACGATCTTACTAATTTATTATGCGACATACCCAAACTAGCAAATTTCTTACTATTTTTCATTTAATATATTCGCTAACCTTTGCTTTTATGTAGGTGGCATAATATTAATAGTAAGATAATTCCGAAGGTAAATGTTTGTCTCCCTACTTCTGAGTATAACAGATAGTATATAGAGTAGATTCCCATTGATTTGTATTGAGATTTATGAATGTTTTTTATTGAATTTTCTCCTATTTTCATACATATATTTCTATCGTTTTTTTTTGTGTTAAAAATTTTCTTAGCATCTTTGACACTCTTAAATACAGTCTAGCTTCTTCCCTATAAAAAACTCTAATCTATCTCTATTTAAAAAAGAAAAAGTGAAATTTTAATTATTTATTTTTACCTTCATTCTTATTTATATAAAAATGTTTTAAATTTATTTAACTTATCCTGTTTTTAAGGAAGCTTCTAATAAATTTCAAAAATTTCAAATATTTTTTTATTTGAATAAATATACTTTTCTAATATAACATATAGCATATTTATTATTTTTTAACGTATATTATTTTTATTTATTTTTCTCTATATTAATTAGTAGATTATTGGTATGCATTATATTGTATATTAAAATTTATTGCATATAGAGTTGCTTAGCTTTTTTTTTATATTTTTTATTATTAATTTATTTGTTATAATTAAGATGCTTTTTAAATCTATGCATTCTTGCATGCATTTTTATATAATATTTGAAGGATCTATAAAATCATTTAATTTTATAAAAATAAAAATTTATTTTATATCCTATATCCCAAGACAAGCAATTTTAAATATGGGTGGGCAAAGGTCAGTGGTTCGGTTCTCGTCCTGAGCGTCAAAAATTTATTTATATTATATTGGCTACCAAATAATATAAATAAATAAGGAGTCTAAATAACCTTAGATGCCGAAAAAGACTAAAAAAATATTTATATATGGATAGGAGGGTGCTTAAGGGCCTACACTGCTACATGGATTCGACCTATGTGGAAAGAAAAAAAAATTTGAATTAGATATTAATATTTAATATATGCTTTGAGATTTTTTACCGATTAGTTCCTAGTCAAATAATAGTTACTAGTTAGTTTTACTTGGGGGGCAATGTGCTCCAGGGCATCGATGTCCTTTGTACCAGATAAGCTAACACTTGACCAGACCAGCAAAACTCACTCATTATTATTCATTCATTATCTTATAAAGTTATTCCACAGGGAAAAATTTTTAAATTTAAAAAAAATAATTAAATAGTTATGGGACCTATTACTACAAATCAGATATGAATATTCACTATATGCCTTGAGATTCTCGTTAGAAAGTATTATCATTTCTGTTTCTCCATCTTTTGCAAGATTACAAAACCAAATTTAGTTTTTATAGATAAAAACTTAGTATAAATAAAAATTTTGCCATGCATTTATCCATCTTTCAGGGACGCTTTACTAATTTCTTAATTTAATTACTTAAAGAGTAAAATCTTCATTTATATAGTACATATCTAGCATTTAGGGAAGGGATAGTAAACCACTGTCCCACAGGTCACAAAGTCACCCACTTTTCTTTTAGGTACTTGTACCCAATAATGTCCTGTAAAAAGAACTTTGTGGTACACCACACTTCTTTATAATTTAAGAATTTCAAAAATCATCGTTTATTGTTGAACCATGATATCTGAGAAAAGTTTGAGGAGTTTGTAGGGTTGTAAGAAACCACTTTTTACTGGACATTATAAATTATGTTTAATTAGTACTTGGAAACTTATAGCAGTGATGACAATTTAGGAATTTTTCAACTAGATCCAACAATTTCTTCCAATTTTCAGCTGATTTGGCATTGCTTTTATATCATTTTTTTTAACGTTTTTTATATTTTGGAAAATATTGCACTATCCATGTTTGAGCATATTAAAGCTTTCGAGAAAGAACAACCGCAAAATATCGTATATAATACGCACACGTGTATAATACACAACCCATTTGTAAGAGAACAATTTCTGGAAAAATTAATATTCGCGTATAATACGCACTTAAGTTTTTTCTAATGAATAATAGGCAAATAAAATTTATATATATATATATTATACCTATACCAAATCAGATAGGCGGACATCGGTTAACAAGCTAATCGAGGAATATCTCCTTCTTATTACTGGGAAATTAGTGATCGTCGTTATCCTATTTTAAAGTAGATCGGTTTATGCGCCGGTATATTCGGTATATTTGGAAGATAATAACAAATAATAAATTTCTCTTTTGTACAAATTAATAGGGATATTTAAATTCAATTTGCATTTGCTTTAATGCAATAATGCTCTTAAGATGACTTGTTTTGAATTAAAATCAACCTGAATGTCAAAAAATTAATATTCAAAATTTATTATTTATTAGCGTTTACAAAAATAAATTTATATATTTTATTAAAATGGATCCATCATATATTATTCATAAATTGTGTAAATAGGTAATTTTACTTTTAATATAACTTTTAAATTACCTTATATTTTCTTTATTATTATTATTATTATATATTTTTTGTTGTATGGTCGATTAATTGTTTTAATTTCTTTCCAAATCACTAGAAAGTAACGAGTCTGATGGAATTGCTGGAAACCAGGCTGATTATTTCTGTTGCTTCAAAGTAATAAATTTCACTTTTTTTCGCCATCCACTCATGTTTATTTTCGGAGATATTTTTTAATGGATTTTCAACTTTGACATGTATTACTGTTTTTTTATTTTTTAAAGGTAAGTTTTTAACCTATTAGTACAAATTAAATATGGTTATTCGATATATATGTTCATTTATCTTTTTATCATTTTTTTTTATTTAACCAATGTTAGAGATTATCTTTTATTCAAATAAGTATTTTTAGTAAAAAATAATTTAGTCTTTATATTACTTTTTTAGAAATATATTTATAATAGTGACCGGTGAAAAAACGTTAAGTAGTAGGCTTTAATATATATACCTGCACTAACAGTGCAATTTCTTGTCTTCTTTTTATACCAATCTTTTTATCGAGCGTACGGTCCAAGGCCAAGGTTGTTTTTCATTCGTGATAGTGCCACGAACCCCCACTGTTATAAATATTATTTTCATTTTTACTGCCCAAATGTGTCTGTGTTTTTAAACACAAAATAAGACCTTTTTTTTCCTATCTATTAATTAATAAATATATATGCAATGTTAATTATAATAAAACGAGTATTTTTAATTGTATAATTGAAGCTTTCATGAATTATCCTTTGAAGATTTTTTATTTTTATTTTTAAATTAAAAAAATAAAACAATGGTTTTAAGGCATTTATTCGTGGTTCATTTTATTTAAAAGAACAACTTTTATTGTCATCGGATTTACAGATTCCTTAGGGAGCACTAAAACTTTCCACCTGTGATGTTAGTTTCCCTATTTTCTTCTCAATAAACCTGGAAACGTTGTTTATTTAATAAAATAAACCTTAATTAAAAAGCCCAAAATCTTTATATTTTATTTTTGCTCGTAAAAATAAAAATGTTCTGGATGTTCTTGATGAGTGTGATCCTTTTGCCTAAACCATTAATTGCTCAAAATATTGTATGAATACTTTAATCGGGCACACTAAAAACAAAAAAGGTCACAACTGTCATATGAGAGCTCGAATTACAATGATGACTTTTTTGAAAATAAAAATGTTTCATTTTTACCTTTTTTCTGGAGCTCCGCAAAACCTCCAGCTGGCCTTAATCCTAAATAAATAAACATAAATAATATCTTTACTTTTCTAAATAAAACAAATTTAAAAAATATCGAATATAATCAAATTTAAATCAACCTCAATACGAGGGTTGCCTTTTATATTTCGCGGTTGCGCTAAACTACTGCTCCTGACGCTTCTATCGTAAAGTTTAACATTTTTGATGGTATACGTACTCAGAACATATTGACATACGAGCGCTCTTTGGGTAATTTACAATAACTTGAAATCATCTCGTCTGAAAATGGAATTACATCGTGAACATTTTCGAGCGATTATTTTTTACAACTTTAGACGTGGATTAACCCAAGGGGAACAGTGCATCGATGAACTTAATTCGACTTTTGGGGATGAAGCACCATCAAGGACTACTGTTTATCGATGGTTTGCTGACTTCAATCGTGGCCGGAGTTCGGTTAAGGACGAATTTCGTGAAGGTCGTCGAAAATCGGTTGTTGTTCCGGAAAACATTGATGCTGTGCGTGAACTGATAATGCAAGATCTTCATGTGACTTATCGTGAGATTGAAGTAACCTCGGGCATTAGTGGGACCAGCATACATTCAATATTGCATGAACATTTAGCCGTCAAAAAGATTTGTTTTTGATCTCAAATCCCGAAATATAAAAGGCAATCCTCGTATCAAATCTTACTGATCAATCTGCTGTTGAGACATAAGGTTTTTTCCAAGAAATTTTATATTTTTAAAAACTAATTATTGAAATTATTTTAAAAACGTTGTTGGAAAAATTTTTAGTTAATAGGAAAGAAATAAAACAAAATCCAATTTTTTCAATTTTCCAACTAAAGCCTCTTTTAATTACTGCCTTTCTAGAGAAACCTTTCGACTGCGAAAACAAGACTTCCCCAGCCCGGAATGCTAATTAAAGACATAACACTTGTTTGATTTAAATATTTATACTCGAAGCATTGCATACACCTTTTTTGGATATCCGGTAATTTCTTCTATCTCCATCCCGCCTTCTGAGAATGTCTTTCACTTCACTTAAACAAAAGAAACTTTGTGACTGTCACACTCTTTATTTCTTTCCTATTAATTAATTATTAAAAAAACAACTTGAAGTTGTCATTGGGTTTTCAAATTCCTTAGGGAACGCTAAAACTTCTCACCTATTATTTAGTTTCTCTTATTTGTCTACTTATAAACAATACAGACGCTCCCCCACTTACGAACCTTCAGATATACGAACAAACATGATCACAAGTCTAAATTGTATTCGTTTGGGTTTGACGCCACAAGGCGCACGCGCAACACTCAGTATATAGTGCACAGTATCGTACGCACTCCCCCCATCCCAATTATTTGTACTTAATTATAACATAATTTAATTATAATAATTATATATAATTTATTTTTGTTTTATGTATCATTAATAATGTTTTAGGATAAGAAAACATTAATTAACTTTGATACTGTACAGTATTCATACTTACTTATTCATGCAGATTTGAATAACAGTACCGTATTCTTAAAATGATGTTAAATAACGACTTACGAACATTTCAAGTTACGAACAGCTATACGGAACCGTACGTGTTCGTAAGTAGAGAAGCATCTGTATATTTTATATTATTAATATAAAGAGTTGAGAATTGTATTTTAAAAACATATACATCGTTATGGCGTTTACCCCAGCTGAAATTTCCGTTTGTCTTCATTAGGCGTTCCCTTCAGAGGGGGAATAAACTCACGTAGCGGCCTTCACTGATAAATATCTTGAAATGTTTATAGGACTTCTGGAGGAAGACTTCATCTCGTTCCTGATATTGGCAAGATTCCACTCGCAGAAGCCCTTCTTATAGAAGATCCTACTGACATATCAGAAAACGTACAGAATGAAGATGATGGTAATTGATTTTTCTTTCTTTGTTGTATTTTGACTTTACCTTTTTCACTAAATTCCAAAATAGATCACCTGTCAACTTGAACATTCTTAGAGAATTATAAGTAAAAGACATTTTACTATTAATCGTGATTTATTTTAGTAATAAAATGTACAAATAGAAAAAATGTTATTAATATATACTAATAACAACGTTCAGTCACTATTTCTGCAACCGTCCTCAGGTAGATGGATTCACTTTGTTAAGTAAACACATAGTGTTAGTTGCCGAAACCTATTATTATATATTAATAACATATTTTTTGTATTTATTAATTACTAAAATATCCCCAATTAATGCCAAAATCTATAATATGTATAATAACAATAATCGTTAAAGTCTAAATTACCTAATTCCTAGAGAAATTACTTTTCAAGTCAAAAGATATTAAGTCCACCGGACATTCGACCACACCAGTAAAAACTCATATTTCCAGTATTTATCAAGATCTCATGATTAAGTTGGTCGAGAGTGAAAGATTTTTCAGTTATTAGCCGCTTTTAAAACCAAGGTGTCTGTCATCTTCATCAGCCGGCTAAGATATCGGTCACCTTGTTGGTTTAAACAGCGACTGATAAGTGAAAAATTTTCACTTTTGGATTAACTTTATCATAAGAAAATACTGCTGATGTGAGTTTTTGCTGATGCGGTTGAGTGTCTAGTGGTCTGGAGCAAAGGAAGCACTCCGATACTTCGATAGGTTGGGGATCCCTGATTCGACTCTCCGAGGCCAGGTCATTTGATCCACCAGCAAAAAATATAAAATACTTTTTCGAGACACATTGAATATTAATATCTGATTCACATGAATCATAAATACGTCTTGGAAAACAATTTAACAATAATTTTATTATATGGATTAGTTTCAAATGAAGTTCACTTATATACACGGTAGGCCATAAGTTTCCACATATAGGAAAAACAAATATTTGTATATAAGAGACAATTTATTCAACACTTTTTTTTTATATTTTTTAAAATTTTTTATTTTAAAAAAACTACAAACCTTACTCTATTAAAACCCATATAAATCAAAACCGTACCATTTAAGGTATTCCTGTATATATATTTATATTGATAAAGATTATTTATGAAAGATATAATTTCATTATTTAAAAAAAAAATTTATGTTTTAATGCTAAAAATCGAAACACGTAGATATTTTTGCAAAAATTTTGAAATATTATTTAATTAATTAGATATGAAACAGTTTTATTTCAATACAAGAATATAATAAAATAATTTAATTTTTTAGATTGAACGTATGGACCTATAGTTTTACTTCACTTAAAATTTTTTTAGCCGTTTTTGTGATGGGTCGAAGGGGTTTTCTGCAGATGGGTATATGGGTATTATATGAAGACAAAGATCTTCATAACAGAGAGATTTTTACAACAGAAGAGCCTTTACACGTTGTTGAGACAAATTGTTGGTTCTGGAGATGGACCAAAAAACCGAATCAACGAGTAAAACAGCTTCTTTTGTAAACCATCAATAAGAAATCTCAATTATGAAGATCTTTTTCTTCATATAATATCTAAATACCCAACTGCAGAAAACACATCGCAGGCATCGAAGCACAAAACTACCTAAAAACCCACAGTTCTGCAGAATCAAATCCTCCCAAAGCGACGTTTATCAGAAATAGAAGGGAGTCCCAACAACCCCTTATTGTTAAACTCGCGACTAGTAGTCAATACCACTCTTCCTTTATCCCCATAACTTACCGTGATTGGAACAACCTCCCTACTACTATCTTCCTTAGTCTTCTTACAATCACCAATCTTTCAAATCCAACCCCAACAAGTTGAACTTAAACTCCTCACTCTCTCTTATTGCTATTCTTCTTGATTGCATGTGACCACTGGTCATCATAGGTCCGTTGACCTTATGCTTCCATATTAAAAAAAAAAGTGAAATAATCAAAAATATTTATTTAATTACATTATTTTTGAATATCATCCTTTCATATGTATAAATGCCATTTTTTATAGTTTGAAATTTCTTCATATTTCCAAAATATAAATAATTTAAATTCATTTTATATTTTTTAAAAGAAATTTTTCATTTCTAAATTATTAAAAAATCAACGTTGTATTTTTTTAGATTTTATTCGGAATATTTTTTAATAGTTAATTTTTATAAAAAAAAAAAAAATTGTTTTACTAATATAGATTCGACGAAATCGATGTTTTGAAAATTTCGTTCATCCATACTTTGGGCTTTTGAAAGTCTTCTTATCTTCTTTATACTATTGAGAAGTTGAAGATAGATAAAAAGTTAAAAAAGATATAAAAAAATACCCTCAGATCTGTTTATATACGAATTTGAAATAACATTAATTTAAAAAAATTTTAATCTTTCTCTCTACACGAGTTTCGATTTAACACGATCTACCCAATTTTTAAGAACAAAATTACCTTTTAAAGCAAAATTTTCAAAATGTATAAAGATTTTAAATAATAAATTTATAAATAAATGAACAATATTAATAGTTTGCAAATTTTTTTTTATTCTAAATTTTGTATTGATTTACGATTTTTTTTACTTTCGAATTTTGAAGCCTTTCTGTGTCCCCGGTGGCTCAAACGTATTCGAGACCCAACGACTTGGTACTTTTTATATGACGCGGTCCTGGATATTTTAATCTAATTAAAGAAATAAGATTCTAATATAATTCTTTAATTTTAATGATTTTTTTAGGTTGGTCTGAACCTGAAAATTTTTCCATGGATACAATTTTTTTTTTTAACCATTCTATCGTGTAAAAACAGATTTCAGTGTAAATATATAATACTTAACACAAAACATTTAACACTCTCAGGTTTCTTGAAATGCATTATCTAAATTAACCAATTTAGCGAAGGCTATTTTTAAAAAATGAAGATCAAAATAAACATTTGATAAAACATCGGGCGGAAGTGAGGACACCAAAAATACCAAGAAAATTTAACATTTTCTTTTTATTTTTTACTTTAAAGATCACGGAAAGAAGCAGACTCGTATTCGTCGACCCGGATGGCCCTTTGCAGAGACTTCGGTCACCTCTTCTGTTTCAAGTCACTCAAGTGGCATTAGCGAAACTTCTTCTTGCCCATTGCAAAATCGCGACTTCAAAGTGGTTCTAGATTCTAAAATGGCACATCAACAGCCAACAGTTGTTCACCTTGTAGCACCAACCCTACAAGAAAAAGCTGCTTGGATCAGTGATATAAGCCAGGTTAATAAATTTCTTATCGTTGAATTTTCTTGTTAAAAAAAAAATAATATTTTTACAATTATTACTATCTAGCTTTATATATTGTTTTTAATGTTGATTAAATAATTGAGTTAAAGAATCCCAGGTTTTGTTAAAAAATCAAATTTTATAAATTTTTATGTTTTTATACAGTGTATGGATAATGTCCATTTTAACGATCTCCTGCATAATTCTTTATCGGATACATCTTCCGTTACAATGCCACAATTTATTAAAAATGATCCGAAACTATTTAAAGATGATGTGGATATTCGTTTCTCTCGCACTTTAAATTCTTGCAAGGTTAGTAATATTCAAATTTAAAATAATCCAATATATAAATATGACTATTTCTTATTCTATGATAGGTGCCTCAAATTCGTTATGCCACCCCAGAGCGTCTTCTCGAAAGACTTACTGATTTACGATTCCTTTCCATCGATTTTTTGAATACTTTTTTGCTAACGTATCGTGTATTCACGGATGGAGTTACAGTCCTGGAAGCACTTAAAAAAGTCTTTTACAATGCAGATCCTCCAGATGTAAATTCTGGACAGATGTAAGTGTACTAATTCCTTAAAAATTTATATTTATCAATGAAAATACCTACCTCTCTTCTCATTCTTTGGTATATATTTCTCTTTATTAGACCGACACCTTTTTAAAAGAAATTTGTATTTAAATATTAATATTTATTTTTAAATTACTCCCATCCCGGGATTCGACCTGAGAACCTTCAGATTTTTCAGATCATGCGCTATGGCCCATAATTAAGTCCATGAGCCATGCTGATTCTTCCAAGCTTAAGTGTTAGAATTAGAATTAGATCTTAGGTTCGAATCCCGAAATAGGAGTAAATTGTTCATGCTTTTAAAATAAAAATAAAATATCTTCTATCCTTAAACATATGTTTGTTGACTATTATTTATTTTTATTAATTTATTAATACTTGGAGAGAAATTATTTTAACTTATAATATTAAATAACCAGAGGAATATATAGCGTTTTTTGAGAGAAGGGCGGTTTTATATTTGCTTAAAAAAATGTTTATATATTTTTATTTTATTTTTTTAATTGTTTGGGATTTTGATATTATTAAAATTTTTATGATTTCTTAGATAATTTCATTCTAATATCTAATCTAAAGTGTATTATATAAAAAGACTATTTTTTTATTTTATTCGAATTTTTAATATTTAATTTCAAAAATCCCAGAGCCTAATTAGATGGCTCACAGCAAAACCTAAAGCAGCAAATTTCTTAATGTTTAGTAAAATATTATGAAATTTCCTATTTTTAGTTAAGTAGAATAAACATAGATAGTATTTGCCCCGCTTAAAATAATAGAGTAGTAATTCCAAGTAAATATTTAGAATTCGCTGTTAGATACAGGAACTTTGTACTATACTTTTTTGAGTAAAAAAGGTAAATTAAATTTCAATTAATATACCATCATCCTAGAAACTACTATTTTTTTATTTTAATATTTTCATTTTGAATTATTTTTTTTTTAATTGATTAAATATTAGTTCTTAACACTCTCAGTGATAACATCATCAAAAATAACTTTTATAAAATATATCTGCAATCGCTTATTTTCATTTAGACTTCACATGCTTAAAGAATCTAAAACACTATATTTTTTGAATAATAATAATGAATTCTAAAAAATAATACGTTTTTTAACGCTTGCAAAAAAGTAATACTTCCAGCACGCCTTGAAAATAGTTGACCAATTTTCCTGACTAGAATAGTACCTTTTCATAATAAAAAGAAAGTAATAAAGAATTTAATTTATTTTGGAAAGCTTACATTTAAAAAATAGTCACTGACTAATAAAAAGTAGAAAAAATAATTCTTCTAAGTCATCAAGAATCATATTTCAAATCATGCATTGCATTTTATTCTTCTTGCTTCTAATTTTCCAACCTCGACAGTGTTCACTCATTTTCTTTTTCTCTCATCTTTCCTAATTAAATAAATGAATGTGTTATGGGTTGTTTATTTCTTCACTGTTGTGTTCAAATATTCTTCCTCACTGTGCCCTTCGAAAGGAGTAGGCTACATGCCGGTACTGGGAGGATCTTTCTCCTATTTGGTTTTGCTCTGAGTGGGGTGTAGGGTTCGTCTATGTCGATGTATGTGATATCCTCCCTGGAATAGATTTCCTCACTCATCCTTTCAATCTATCGCAAGACATTGTTCCGGTATTTCTCTTTCCACATTTTCATTCATCATCCATTCGTTCTTCTTCAGTGGAATTTATATTTATTAAAAATGATAACCAGGCGCGACGATCAACTGACAGCGCTGCATTTTTTGGATGAACGCCGCCAAAGTTCCATTATGACACCTCGAAGAACAAGCGGAGCGAGTTCAGTGTCTGGTAAAACACGTTACTTAATATATTTTATGTCAACTATGCTCATTCTACCTTTATTTCTCTCCTCTTTGCTTTGGTGTAATCTCAAATAACTAATATTTCTTGAAAATTTCAAAAGGGTTATTCTTTATTTTTTTCGGGGGGAACTGGGCCTCTCGATGCTTGGTTTATGCATGTTTGGAGTTGGTGAACTTTTGATGTGTGTCTTTTGGGGTTTTTTCATCGCGTTCGGGCCCTGTGCATGATGTGGCCCCCTGTCTTCAGGATACGGTTCGGAGATGAGCGACAGAGATCGGAGCCACAGCTACGACTCGCAGGGGTTCAAGACTCACTGGCGCTGCAGCCACCGAAAGTGTGAGTCTCTCACTGGATTACGATAGAACGATGCTCCCCTAGATTTTGCCTTTAGAACCTACTTACCTCCCTAGGTAGAATTCATAGAGAAATTGTCACTCATCTCAACCACTTTTATATTCGTTTTATCTCATGCATTTGAGAGGAGCTATTTTTCATCTTTCAGAAGCAATTTATAACTCTCCTTTTGTTCATCTAAAAGAAAAAATTATTAATAATTTCTCTACTCTTTTTCTCATCACCCCAACTATTCACATTATTAATATCTCTATATTAATTATAAATAAAATAAATGAAAAAAGGAGGGTTTAATATACGTAGTCTAAAAACATTCAATATTGGATGAACCTTGAGTGAAGGGACCCAAATGAATGTCCCTTTCCCTCCCCCCATCTCATACCCCCACCTGCTAATTTAATTATCCTTTTTATTTATATTAAAAATAACTTTTTTTAAAAATAAACAAGAAAATCAATTATTTTTCAATGCTCACAAAACATTTTTCATGAAAAAATCATTTATGGATAAATATTCTGTATAGATAAACATAATTGTGTATGTTTAACCCATTCAGATTTAATTAATAAAATTTTTGTTAGAAAACGATTGGTGATCTCAGTTCATTTAAACTAAATTTCAAAATGGGCTTAAAACATATTTTTTTTTATAAAAAAAAGAATACTTTCAAGATCTTGTCTAGAGAGCCCTCCTTCACAAATTAACTACATTGGGTGGCCGTAAATTTGGAATTATAAATCCAACCTAGATAATGGGCATAATTAGGTGGTAGTGCTAAAATAGCCTGATTCCATGCAATATATTAAATTAAAACGATACAGTCACTCATTCTGTGGCTTTCTTCAGATACAAATTAAAGAGTGTTAAACCTATAGATCTACAGTGTCTGAAATGAAGAGAGATTGTAAATTCAGTTACTTCTAGAGATATACATTCAAATATTTTAGATTTCTCCTCATTTTCTTTATATCTATACTGTGTATATAAACTAAAACAATAACAGCTAGGATTTATTTTACTAACAGCCGTCTAATGGACAAAAACTAATCTATGTAAAAGTTAAAAAACAATTGTTTATTATTGTAAAAAAATTGTATAAATTAAAAAGGCTGAAATAAACTAAAAAAATTTCTCTCTTTACTTAAGGTTATAGATCTCTAGATGTAACACTCTTTGTAATTTGTATCTGAGGAAAGCCTCAAAATAAGTAGCCGAAACGTATTTAACACAAATAAACCACAGTCAAACCGAACATGTAATTTGATAACATCTGTGAAAGCTTCAATTCCAAAATATAGAACTAATATATTGGACTTGAAGTTTGATTATTGTAAAAGCTCCTTTTACCTCGGATTTACTTTGAGGAGCCAATAAATCCCTTACTTAAAAAAATTTTATTAATGAAAAATAAATTTAATCATTAAAAAAAATTAAAATATGACATTAAATGAAAGTATTTTAAGTTAAAAGACTACAATTTACATAATTTTTTAAGATTATTTATTAATTATTTTTAAAAATAATATTTAATATTAATACATACCCATTATATAAAATCTTTAGTAAAAGAAATTCTAAATACTTATATATTAATTTATTTTAAATACTTAATTTGTTTATTAATCTAAACAAAATTTAGCTACCTGTTCTAAAAAAAAATTTATTTACTATTGATTTTGCCAGAATTACACCTGCCGAGTGCTCTGCTAATGTGATCAGCGGCGCTTCACTCATACTTCATTCGGTCAATGTGATCAGTAGAGTCAGCGAACTCTCTTCATTTTATCATTTTCCTACTTTGCGAAACCATGTTTACTATACAATTGAAACTGATCTCACTGTATTGACTCGTCCACTATCTCTTCCACATGTCATCATCTGCAATCTTCAAAAAGTTTCTCGGCTGAGTAATAAAGCTAGTGTCTCGGCCCAACACTCGTCAGGTGTAATTCCGGCATTAAGGAGATATTTAAATTGCCAACGACTTTATTAATTGCTTCAAATAGTTTACATCATTTTTTATAAATTATTTCAAAATAATACTTATTTCATATTAATACATGTAAATTGTACTCCTTTTTTTAATATGCAAATAAAAATTATACTTATGATTATTAGCAGTGGCGGATCTCCGCAAGGCGAAAGAAGCACGCGCTTGGGCCCTGAATCTAGTATGGGCATTAAAAAATAGACACATAATACTAAATTTTCTAACGTAATCGAGTATTTTTTAGATGTGTTTATTTTATGTATGAATTTTTCTTTATTTTACAAATAAATTCCACTTTGTAGTGTTATTTTGGGCTCTTCTTCATTACGGAGCGAAAAGCTTAAGATTCGTAAAAGTTTTGAAGTGTCCTGAATCCGAAAAACCTATTTTTGTCTGTTGATCACAATAATTTAACTTTAAATCACCACCATAATATAATTTCAAAATTCCCAAAGGCAAATTCATGAGCTACAAAACGGAAAACAACTTTAAAAAGAGTTTATCTTTTGGATTCTAAGCTTTTGATATTTCCATATGATTTTTTAAAATTTATAATTTATAATTTTATTATCAAAATTCAAATTTTTTGAAAGTTTTTCGGATTTTAATCTATTTACAAACGAGCATGATTAAAAAATGCATAATCATTTGGAGGCTTTATTGAATGTTTGGATAGTAACACATGCAGTGCTTTCAAAAAACTTTCTCTTAAGAATTTTTCACGTTTACTATGCTTTTTCTTATAAGTGTTAATTTAATGTTTATGTAATATCACTTCTACTCAAATCTGAATTTGTTTTTATTAAGTTTGCAAATGTATTCAAAATGTATTTTTTTTTCTCTCAGTATGCTTCTCTCTGTTTGCTATTGTTTCCCTTCATTTCTTATAGTTAACCATTTACTCTTGACTTTTTTTTTTTCAAATAATTCACATTAATTAATCAGTAATTTTAAAGCTGTTTTTGACTTCAGTTACAGTCGAAGATGAACAGCGCGAATTAGCTTTAATTCAAGAAGCTGGACCTCATATAAATCGGCAAAGTCCAACTCATGGGACTCCTAGAAAAGTGAGCATCAGGGTCGAACCTGAAGATGATGGGAAACATTTGACAATTCCTAAGACAATCGCAGTTTCAAGTAGCAGTGAAACTCTTACTGGTACATATTTTGCAAAAAGAGGATAGTAGATAGATATTTATTAATAAATAAATTACATCTTCTGTTTAACTCTGGTATATTTATATTAAATACAACGATCCAGCCACTCATTATGAGGCCTTCTTCAGGTACGATGTATTTACAAATCATAAAAAGATATACAATCTCAAAAAAGATGGCCACCACACTTCTCGCTTCATTTTAGATTGTAGATCTCTAGAAGACTATGATTTGTATCTGAATTGTACTTGAAGGTTACAGAATCAGTAGCCGAAACGTTGTATTTAATACAAACTTATAAAACAGAAAATATAATTTATTTATTAATTATAACAACTGTGAAAACTTCAATTCTTAAATAACCTTTAGATCTTCTTTAAATAAAATTAATATTATTATTTCAGAAATGCCAGCAGTGAGCGCTCCATCTTCTCCGAGCAATCTAAGTACTGCAACTCTTGTCGGATCAAATAATTCTGATCCAAGTCCTCAAGAAGGCGATCCCCCACCAACTCATGTCCAAAGGGAACGAACTAGTCTGAAATCATCCAAACCTCTTCTAACTTCAAAAACACCTCTCACTGAAGTATGTGAATTGAAAAAAGTCGAAACTTTTTCTACCTCGCCAAGACAATCAATCAAAGATGAATCCATTAAAGTATTTACTACTAGTCAACTCCCTTCTACTTCCACCACTACTACTTGGGCAACTACTTCTTCTGTCCACCCAACGCCTCAAGTTTATTCTCCAATTTCAACAGCGCAAACAACTCCTCAGCATACTCGTTCTTCTGGTAAACTTTGATTTAAATCCAATTATAGACATTTATCTCATAATATATATATTTTAAAACTTGTCTCAAAGAATGGACTTAATTGATTAAACGTATCCACTATTTTATCAATAATCATATCAGCGATTTTCAATATGGTAGAGACACCTTATGTTTCCAAATTTGGAAAACGTCACTTTCGAATCGAGATTTTACTTAGAAATTTGTTCTATTTTTTAAATTTCATATCCTTAAAAATTATTATATAAACTCTTCTAACAACCGTACAAAAATTTTACAACCTTTGTTTTTATTATTTTTTCAAACCATAAATTTAAAGAATAAAAGTATTTTTTAATAAGTTTATAGTTTTAATGCAGAATTCTTAAATTGAAGAAACCAACCTCCACGGGACAAATTAGCCAAAAAATGTTAACTATATTTTATTTAATAAAACCTCAATTTTGAGATAGATATAGTTAGATAACCAACAGCTGCATTAGCCCAGTAATACAAAGGAAACCCTTTATTATCCTGTTATAGTTTATTTAATATAACTTCGTTATTGAGCATATGTGATGCTATGGCCACCACCCACGATGACATATTTTCACAATAACACTATGGCTTCGAACATTGCAGTCGTCCACCTATCGCCCAGTACTGTAGTTACATTAAATATAATATAAATAGAGTATAAATAAAGATATTTTCATAAAATATAGGATGACAAAAGATAATTTGATCTAAGCATAGTTTATAAAAAATTAAATATATATATTTTATATCGCAGTTCCAAATATTGCATCTTTACTTAAAAAAGTAAGTCCAACAAAGGGTGAATTTACTGGTTCACGACGGAAAGGTTCTGAAGGACCAGAAGCTGAATGCATTCAATTAGGAAGACATCGTTCTTCACGTAGTGAAGAACAGCCACATACTCAAGAAGAACAGGAAATCCCTTATTCAACTCGTGCTTCCATCTCATCGGCTATAATCCAAGTAAAAACTAAATAATCAAATAATTCATTTTTTCCTTAACAAATTTTATCATTTTTGATTTGTTTAGAGCTATCATCGCGCTCGTGGATCTATGCATGAATCTTATGAAGGTCAAAGTTCTCAAAGGCCTTCTTTACAATATGAATCTCCTCAAAATTCAAGCAAAGCTGGCGTTATTATTACTTCGTTTCGTCAGTCACAACGCAGGTAAACTGTTTTAAAACTAACTAATTAACTTTTATATCATCGCTGAAATGTCGAAAATAAGCTCGTTTAGAAGAATTTCATTTATTAAATAGTTTTTGCTAGTGTTTTTAAATTAAATTATCAATACAGCTAAAAATTCAAAGGAGACTCTAATTATTTGCAGAATCTCATCTGCCATTTTCCTCTATATTTGAATTTATTCTATTTTATTATTTAACATAGTTTCAGTTCCTTATTTTTGGATTCTTAAATCTTACAAAGGTATTATTTATTTAATTTACTTTCAAAAATTATTGTTAAAACCCATAGAATAAATGAATGAACTTAAATAATAGATACGTTTTGTTATATGAAATAAAATCATAATTCTCTGTTAAATAAATTATCATTTATTTCAAAGCTGTTTCTTGTCTCGACTAAATTTTTTCTAATACGACTTGATAGGAGTAGCACTTCAACTGCTGCTGCAGCATTTGCAATCGCGACTTCTGCCTCGAGCAACCCTCGTGATCATACCTCTCCCAAAGGGCGTGGAGATCAACCTCCGGGTCGTCCTGGAAGCTGTCGGGATCTTTCTAGGCGCAAAGAATCAGTGATGTCAACTGCTGCCACAATGAGAGTTCTTAATGTTTTGCGGCACTGGGTTTCCAAACATTCACAGGTAAAATTCATCCTTCTTTGTCTCAATATTTATCTGAATATTCCCTGTAAGTAGAAATTTTTTTAATTTATTAATGTTATACAAAATGTACACTTATTTAAAATTTTTTAGAGAAATTATTTGTGTTGTATTTTTTAAGTATAACCCTCTCTGATTTGCTCTTGAGCAAATAGGACAGAATTCTAATTTTCTTTCCTTACTATTTATAAAAAAAGGTCTTTTTTTTGTTTTAGATTGAGAAACTTTTACTGCCAATTTGTGAATAATTTTAAAGTTTTCTCTATTATCTTAAACCTCTAATAAAAAGATTGAAGGAAACCCACCCAGGTCTTTCAAGCCTAAATAGTGTTGTCAAATTTTTATATTTAGTCTTTTTTCATAATATATATTAGATCTATTATATATTGTTTTTATATATATATTAAAATTTTAAATATTTTCTTTACTATTGTAATTTATTCTCACATATCATACTGATTTATAAATTTCGCAAATAAAAATATTTTAGGCGCTAGTATATATATATATATATATATATATATATATATATATATATATTTATTTAACCTGACGCCATATATATTCCTTCGCCTTCTTCATTCAATTCATGGATTCCTTCACCAAATATATGAATGATTTTATATATATATATATGTTCTGGAAGGTTTCCGCGGTTGGCTGTATTTGGAATAATGTTTTCCCGGGTTGGTCCGCGTTGATTGTTGAGATTAACTCGTCGTTTCGGCTCTCCTTTTGGAGCCA
>JAAAKE020059442.1:0-13451 GCA_010014785.2 Anisolabis maritima
AGAAAATAAAAACTTATTTTTGGAAACTTAGAAAATTTTTGCCAGTAGAAAACTTTTTCAAAAATTGATATATTAATTTTATTTTGGAAAAAAAATTTTCAATAAAATAAATTTCTTATTTTAAGATGTTCTAAAAATAAAGCAAATATCGATAGACTTTATAAGTCTATAGTTAAGTAGTATAGTGTAGTAGTATAATAGTATAGTGTCGATCTGCCAATAAACATATCCATCTTAGTATATCATGTGCCTCATGAGAAAGACGTTACTAAATTTTTCATTGCTTCAAATATCTCGTTATAAACTAAATATATAACTTTTTCAAGAAATTTGAAGAATGAATATATAGGATACAAATATGGAACTGGCCGAATGGATTTACTTTCGAAGCCATTGAAATAAAAAAAATGAAAAAATAATTAAATTTTTTATTCATGACACTGAAGAAATGCAATATTAAAATATATAAATATACCATCCGACAATAAGGATTTTGGACAGAACAAGTCCCAATCTAGGCTAATCCAAATACAATCTCAAAGGTTCACTCCAGAGGCATTCAAATTCTGGAATTTCATTCCCATTCAATGAGGACGTTTTAAATATTAATATCAGTCCAACGAGTAGGTGGACCATCATTTCACGTTGACTATAATGGCCAGTGTTTAACAATAGCTGGCACATTCTTAAATTCGTAACGAATTTCCAACCATTCATTTTAATAATCCCAATCTGCATTTTCAATCTTCCAATATGACCGTCGCGAATTGGCGAATTTGCAACCACTCAGGCATCTCATTAAAATTAAATGTTAATTACAATCCATAAAATATTATGGCTTATTAACATGTTTCAACATATTCCATTTTCGGTTTGCTTTTTTTCTTACTTAATCATACTAGTGACACTTTTTATTGTTATAAATTATTAAAAGAGTCGGAATAAATTTTAGTTTTAATGTTTAGTATAATCAATATTTTCATTATGAAGTAATAAAGTACAATAATAATTATATAAATCAGGAGTTACCAGAATTAAAACTAGTTTTTTTCTACTATTTTCATTTGGTATTCGGCGGCCCTTTCCCTTTTCTTGGTCTATTTTTTTATTTTGAATTAATCTAATCTTTAGGTTTTATTTATTTAAACATAATTTAATCTGCCCTCGTTACTTTTGTCCTTTCGATTTCTCTCCTGTTTTTTTTCTTTTCCTAGGATGGATTTTTGTTCCAGGTTTATTTTCGATTTGTATGCCATTTTCTTTTCTATATGCTTTTTTGATGAGATTCATTTGTAACCCAGCTTTGTTTGATTGGTTTTCTATTCACTTTTGCTAACATTTCTTTTAGTTGTTCAAGTTCTCAATGCTATATATTATTACACAATAACATTTTTGGATAACTTCGATTAAATCATGGATGTTAACCCAGAAGAAATTTTTTTACATACCTTCACCTATCAAAAAAGGTACATAAAATTAGTTTATTAGGGATACTAAATTTCTAAACAATTAAACAACTGTCAAGAAAAATTTTTAATTTATTCATCTTATATAGATAGCCACCTCGAAATTTTATCTTTTTAAAAAATATTTACATGTTTTTCTTACAAATGCAATAGTTTTAGTAACTTTTTTTAAAAATTCATTTACACTAACAACAACAAAAAACCCTGACACAAATTTTATTTATCATTGAATTTAAATCTTTTTCTTTTTATCTATCTACTATTAGTAAACGAGCTAATCTTGTAATATATATATATATATATATGTATCTAACTGAGGTTTTTTAAAATTTTTCCTCGATGTGAAAAAGGCCATTTGTGGATAATATTTTGATCTAAAATATGGACATTGTTTAAAAGGCTTTACAAACTATCTAAACAATCATTTATTGTAAATACAATTTTACTATTATGAAAAGAAATTGTAAAACTATTTAAACAAATTAGTTAAAATTAAAAAAAAAAGTATGTATCTAAATTTTTTTTCGAAAACAGCTTTAACGATTTTGATATTGTATTTACTAATTCGGGCCCCAGCAATCGATTACGCTATTTTACGCTAGGTCTCATCTATGGAAAAGTTCATTCAACCACTGTACAGATTTGGATGAAATTTTTTGCATTTAACAATTTTGATGAAATTTGGTATATTGAAGTTGTTATATCGACTGCACTAGGTCTCGTCTATGTTAATATATATTAGGGTGTCTCTGTTTGGTGGAGGGAATGATCCAATCGTTAGGTCTTAAATCCAACTGTTAAAAGGTCTATTATTGGCTCTTCTTGCTCAATTTAAAAAAAAATCCGAGCGAAGCTCAGTCTCCAAGTACTTTTTGTTATTAAATGAACAATTTTTGTCCAGAAATTAATAAATTTTTCTACTAATAGGCCTATTTAACAAATAGTCAAAGTATAGGCCCTAAACATTTAGCAAGAGAAATTAACTACCGATTATATAGCCTGTTACCTTAGATTATACCAATTCTCACGTATAAAAAGTTGAATTTATTTGAAATCCAGTGACCCCAGTGGTTGCCCTGTACCAATATTTAGGAGGGCAAAATTCCTTCCCTTTTAAAATATAAACTTCACCATTGTAATCAAAAATTCATTTTTCACTTTTTAATGGAAAAAAATATTTATTTTTCAGTCGAGTGTATATGACAAGTGGTCTGAGAATCCAAATGAATTAGACACCCCTGGCTTAGTTCAAGTCAACTCCATTTAAAATTGGGACTTTAAACATTGCTAAAAATCAATTTTTTTTTTAAAATAATTTCACTCTTATTTTTAATTCATTTCATGTCATCCTGTTGATAAAATGACCGTTGGTTTTTGCACGCGTTTAGCTTGCCATCTGCCTCTTCTATTTTAGAATTAGAAGTAGAGAAATTAGGGACGCTATTTGGTCAATTTGGGTAAATCGACCCTCGCGCCATGTGAATTGAGAAATTAAACCCCCAGGGCTTAAAAAGGTATTCGCTTTTAGCGCATCTCATTTTTAGCAAAGATAGCTATTTTCGTGTCCATGTAGCTATTCAATAATTTCCTTCCTGAAAATTGAACAAAAAATTTTTTTATTAAAAATTAAATTAGTATTTTTTTTTTTCAACTTTCTAATTAAAAAAGATAAATTAAATGAATTCCTTTATAAATCTCAACCAATCAAATATTAAACAATCTTGATTTTTCAAGATGTCATCAATTTGGTTGACTATTGTCTTTAAAAACTGCAAACTTTTCCGAAAATTTTAATATTTACTTAAACGATGTTTATTTTCATCCACTCTATAGCGCATATCAATTAATAAAAAAAAAAGCCACCCTTCGGAGTTTTTCCCATCTTTTTTTTTTTATCTGCTTCCACAAAATGAAATCGATATCTTTTAATTTGTTGAAACTGGAAATGTTATCTTTTTCAAACCTCCCCTGCTGCTTCATTATCATTCACTCCCCCCTCCGCCACCACCCTCTGCCATCTCTTCTACACACTTCACTTCTAAATAATCCAAGATGTTGGAAAAAGTCTCTTGAAATCAACCAAATCAAATTAAAATTAATTAAAATAAATTCGATTATATGCATATAACTTTATGTTTCTTAACTTTATTAATTCAAAGGAAAACTTGTTTAAATTCCCTCAGCGTGTTTATACATATTAATTAGTACTGTATATATAGGATCTATATATGCAAAAATGCAATCGATTCAATTAATTAACATCTCTTTGCTATCTTTTTAGAAACAAAACAATAGAGCTATGCAAATCCTTTGATTCTATTGATAATACGTAGATAAATAAATTACTTATGGGGAAATTTTATAGAGATTTCCAGCTTTAATAGAATAAAGCAAAGAGAGAAAATTTAAGAGCTGCTAGACTTTTTTAAATAAATTTTTTTATTGTTTTGATAATTATTAGATCTCTTGCCCGTTGGACATGAAAATCAAGTTCTTTATGAAAAAAAAAATGAAGTATCGTAGACAATAATAAATAATGGTTTTCAGATTTTCAAAAATAAATAAATAATTTTTTTTGCAAAAAAAAAAAATATTAGCTCTGAATTAGAATTGAATAATTTCCTCGTAGGAAAATTTTCTTTACAGTTCAAATAAAATTTCAAATTGGGCGAGGGCTGGGAAAATTTACAAGTGGGGACCAAGCTGGCAACGCACTCAAGTTCAGATATTTTCCGCAAATCTCTTACTTAACAATTTTTTTGACTTATTCAAAAATAATATAATTTTTTAAAATAAAGTCCGTATTCATAAACTTTGCTAAGAAAAATCATAACTTAAGTGGAATTTTAATATCTATAAAGTAGTTCCAGGATTACCGTCGTTATCCAAGGCGCGATTTCGCAACACATTAATCAACTAAAATAAATCACATAATCAAACACCGTTAACCAAAGCCAGCGATTTTACCCTGGGAATTATTTTCTTATAGTCACTCGTCGTTAACCAAATACGTCGTTTTCTAAGACTGTCTTTATCCAAGGGACCACCATTTCTCTTATACGTAGTATAAGGAAAAATTTGGTCTCTAGATTTTGATGGTTATTGACATTTTGGGCCTCCGTGAGTCCAAAAATTCCATTTTTCGAATTTTATTCTGTGTCTCTCTGTGTGTATGTTCGTTAACACGATAACTCGAACACACTTTAATGTAGATCAATCAAATTTTAAATACGTGCATTATAGCAAAATCAGATCTCTCTCAAATATTTCTGGCAACAAAATAAAACTTTTGCAATAACTCAAATATTGTTTCATCGAGATGAGTCAAATAAAGACAGATATATTTTAGATGTTAATATATTTAGTAATTATATGTGTATACCAGAAAGTCGAGGGAAGGCCACTCCCAATTTTTATAGAGAATTTCTTAAATGACTAATTCTCTTAGTTTTTTTAATTAAACATTTAAGAAAAATTTTAAGTTGAGAAATTCTATGTAAAAAAAGCTTCTTAAAAACGTTTCTGACTGCCTACTTGCTATCAAGTGTCTTTTGAGAATTAAGAATAAATTACTCCTATAAATTTTGAATGAAAAAATATATATAAATAAATATATTAAAAAAAAAAGAATCATAAAAGAACCTGAAAATTTTTAAGCTTTTTTTTTTTAATTTTTAAATATTCTTAAAAATGTTCGAATGTTCGGTTTCATTATTTTCCATTGGAAAGGGAAAGAAAAAGCTGACACTCCGTCATAACATCGAACTAGTCTTCGATTTTAAATAATTTTTCTATTCTTATCTGATTGAAATCCGACAATTGTGTGTTTAGAATCATCATGCGATATAAAACCATTTTACTTTGCTTTTGTTCCTAACTCTTCAGCTTAACTGCTTTATCTCCTCAGCTAATCCAATATTTTGGACCTATTTCTCATTTTTACCGAGTTAAGAAATTTTTCTTTAATAAATTGAATTTTATTTAAAATAAAATTACTTTCGTTTATCGTCCCTTTTTATAATCTTAAGTCAGAAACTTTTAAGTTTTGGGAAAATAAACAAATTTTTTTAGATGAAGAGGCACTAAATAGAATTTATTTTGTTTCGTATTATTATTATTATCACAGTACATTCATTTTAATTAAAAAACTTATATAATTTTTAAGACTAATCCCACAGATTTAATCATTTAAAATTTTAATTAAAAACTACTCTATTTTTTTATGTTAGAACATAAAAGTAGAAAATTTAAATAATCTAATCTTAATAAAATATCTAAATATTTTATTTATTAAAAAAAAGTTTAAATTCACTACGTTACTTTTCGATAAAAAATTGAGTTAAAATCAAATAAAAAGCCAGGGAGGATCAAATTACCAATAATTTGGATAATAAATTCAATCTTGAGTTCGGGGATAATAGAAATATAAAATGTGGAGTCCAATCAATAATTATTGAGCAAACATAAATGGGAAATTTCAAAAATATATAAAGTCCTAATAGTCACATTTTTAAATTTAATAAATATATAAATTTTATTAATATTAATAATTTTATACTGAGACACGGGTAACTTATTTATTACAAACTATAATAATTTTATTACAAACCAAAAATATGTTGGCAATATAATTATTTTATATATCATATCATCAAAAATATAAAATTACTATTGGATTAATAAAATTTTATATTTTCTATTAAATCTGATTAAGAAAGTGTCTCTTGATTTTTGGCGTATCTTGGCAAGGGGGGGGGGGGGAGGAAGGCTACATCAAACAAAAATACGCCTTGAATAAATAAAGCATGGACCGTTTTTGATTCGTAACAATCGAAGAATACATTCAAAATAATATATAATTTAAATAAGAAAGTTTCGAATTTATTTAATATATTAAAAAGTGAATACCTTTAGTTGGAAGAAAAAAACATTTTTCCTTATATTTAATATGTTAACATAATTTTCTAGTAAATAAACAATATGTATACGAAAGTGAAATTTCTCCCGTAAGGAGACTCCTTATATTTGGATCGCCACCTAGCAAGCCCGCTTGGAATTAAATTGCAATACTAGACAAGAACTAGAGGCTCATATTATAATAAATGCGTATAATAGATAACGACACCATTATAAAATGTATATTTAATTTCATAATATTTTTATTAAATTAAATCATTCTTTATTATTACTATATATTAAGGTTAACGACTGTTTGTCATATAAAAAATAATAATAAAATAAATAAAAACTTGACGTATTTCCATGAACATTCAAAAAGCGGAATTAGGGAATATGGAATCTTTTGTTATCTCTTTTGGTTTATATTTGGGATTTAAAGAATATATAAATTTTATCATGAGCCTTAATGAACTATTTCTATATTACTTATAAATGAAAATTCATCTCAGAAAAATAAAATTTCTAACAATCGAAATTTGAATAACTAACACCCCTTTTCATAATTAAATTTATTTTAATATTTTAATCAAACGGAAATTTTTTAAATTAATATTTAGGTATTGAAATGTTTCAGGTATTTTAAATTTAAATATTTAAAAAATTTTTGAAAATAAATAAATATAGAAAAACAGGTGGATGACAGGCTCATAATATTGAAAACTTTTTTTTATAACGGTACCAATGTTATCATTTGTTTGTTGGGAATTTAAATTACATTCGTTTGTTGCCATTTCATTTTTACATTGTTTTAAATTTCATTTCGTCCTGTTTTTGTAACTTTCTTTATTTTTGGCGAGAAGAGGAGTGCAAAGAAGTGGTCCTCGGACAGAAATCTTTGGCCTCTGTCCGGAATTATTTTTTGAATACCGCTACAATTTCCCAAGCCCGTCTGTATTTTTGGATCATTCACAAAACTTTAGACCCGTATCCGCCTGATTTAGATAGCATACCCGGATAAATGGACATATTATCCCTTTCAAAATTAATTGGACAGTCTGTTTCTTTTATTATATTTCCTCTTATTTAGAAAACCTACATGAAATCAAAAATACTAAATTTAATAATAAGTAAAGCATTATGTAATTTGATGATTTTAAATTTCTTGTAGCTCTCCTAATTATTCATTAAGACGAAACCAGATACATGTTCATTTACTTTTGAGAGGGATAGTATAAGCCTATTCGTGCCTGAACGGAAGTACACATGGGGTCCTCATACTAAGTCACCAATTTCATAATCTAAAATTCTTATTTTACATTTTATTTATTCCTTTTTTATAAACATTCACAAATAAAATCTTTTAATCAGATTTCAGATCTGATCATTTGTTACTTGGTATTTTTAGGGTATTACTGATATTCGTTTCTGTTTCCTTCTCTCGGGTTTGTCATTGGAAAATGTTTGTTATAAGGATTTCAATTTTTTAATACTTTTTCTTTCACTAATAAAAAACAAGAATGTTTATAAGGCTAAGCTCTTTTTAACATCTCTATACGAGACGTGAGTTATATATATTTAGTAGTTGCTAATTGAAATGAACACTTTTCATATTAATAACGAAAATATGTCATAATATTATATTAAAAAGTTTTAATTAAATTATCGTCCTTAGAGCGTAAACCATTTTTTTCTTTTCATTAAATGATAAATAAAAATAATAATAATAATAATAATAACAATTCATACAAACCAAAAAAAAAAAAAAAAGCAAAAACTACCATGTATCCTTTTTTAATCAAAAAAGCTTATTTTCATTTCATTTCTCTTGGAAAATTTGAAAAACAAGCAAACAATATGGAAATTGAGACAAAGGAAACAAAAAGAGGAGGAAGCATAATAAAAGAATAAATATCAAATTTTTATCAGATAGTTATTTGGTTGAGAAAGATATAAACAGATCATTTGGAGATGTATCTTTATATATAGGGAGAGAAATAGAGAGAGATATTTGTTTTATTTGTCTGATGAGTCCCTTCGAATTCATCTTGGACTCGGGTTGCGAGCCACATCAGGCCCTTATCCAATACATAAAATCCTTATAATGAATTTGGAGCAATTTCAAGAAGAAAAGAATAACACTTTTCAAGTAAAAATTCAATTCAATTTAATAGTGTTTTATTTTGTCAAGAGTAGAATTTCCATTTTAAACTTTTAACAACTCTTATAAAAGATCAAGAGCTTAAAAAGTTTACAATTTTTTAATTTCATTTAAAAAAATAAATATATAAAAAGGATTATGTTATTTTTTTTACCTTTAATGATCTAAAAAGAGATAAAAAAAATTATATTAATTTTATTAAATAATTCTTTAATTTTTCGTAAATTTGTTATTCATATTTTAATAATATATATATTGTCAATAACATCACGCGACATTTCACCACATTTACCGATTTCATCACTTTTCATATTACCATCTCCATAAGGTGGATAATTCTTTTTGCTTGGTGGAAGTTAGCCAACCCAAATGACCAACTCACTAATATATTTTTTGATTAATTGCTCCAGAGCTTTGGTGGCCTACCTTCCGACTAGCAAAAATAAAGAAATTGTGTACCCATGGTATCACGGTCTATATCATCAGAAGACAATTCATAATTTTTGTCCTCTTACACTACTCTGTTTAATATTTTCCAATTATATTTTATTAAATAATTATTTGCTATTACTTTATTGATTTTAAAAAAGAATTCGGAAATTTTCTTGGCTAAAAACTAAAAAATTCTTATTTTTAAAAAGAATAAAGTAATGATAATATTTTATAAACGCATGGTGGGCCTTTCTTTTGTATCTCACTGTCCATCCTCTCTCTCTCCAGTTTGTCTTCTTTTCGTTGATATCTCTTCTGATTTGTTTTGGCTCTCTTCGTTTCGCTTACAGTTCAGTTCGTTTTGGTTTCACTTGTTTCCAAATATTTATAAAAAATTAAAATAAAAAAAAAAAAAAAAAAAACTCTTTAGTAAAACGTTTGATGGAAAAACTTATTTTTTCAATCCCTCTTATTACAATTAGAGATATTGCTTTTAGATTCCAGCATCGTTTCAAATGTATATCAATAAAAAAAAAAAAAAAAAGAGAAAAAGGGAAAAAATTCATAAGAAGCCGAATTCATTTTTTTATCGGATATTCACTTTTTGATAGTGCAGAAGAAGAGCTGAGAGCATTTCCGACTGATAGCTGGATGCTGTGACTATCATCATTTCGAGATAGATACACTTCATTTAATGTGATATTGTTCAAGATAAAGCACACGTTTTTTAGGAATGCATTTTAATAGATGCGACTTTAAAAATCGATACTCTGTTGAAAAATAATTAAAATTTAAAATTTTCTTTTTATTGAATAATGGTGAAAAAATATTTACCTATTGAAATACAAAAATATGAAATTTATATATAAATTTAATGAATAAAAGTTATAAAGATTTTTATTTCATTTCCAATAAAAAAAATATACTCTTTTAAAAACCAAATAAATGTTTTAATTTCGATATATTTATATTTTTTTTTTAATTACCATATTAGATTTAAAAGATTGAAGTTAAAATATTATTAAAAAGTTTTATATTTGCTTTTACAAGAAAAGTAAATAAAGAGAAATCATTTAGAAAACTTTAAAATAATAGGTATACGTTCATATAAAAATTTTTACAATTATATTAATAAAATTGACACATTATTTTTCATGATAAATTATTAAATTTGACCACCAATACTGAATAATATCTTACTTTTTAGGGTAAAAGAAAAAAATTTACCTCTACTCCTTGAAAAATCATAAATAGCTAACAATTCATTATTTTTGAATTATTAGATGTAGACTCAATAAATCAATAAAAATAATTTAAATTTTTTGGTACCCCTCATTAATGGCGTAGCTGGCTGGAGTTTGGGCCGTCCGAGGCTTCTCTCGTCGTCCCTGTCTGGATTCTCAAAATTTTGTTTCGCCTTTTTTTATACGACATCTGCTCTGGCTCCCTTAATTTTCTCCTACCACTGCGCTCTTTTCTCCCCTTTCATATGCCACCTTTATTTCGACACACATACACATAGTAGGTAAGCAACCCAACTGGCACACCAAAATTGGATGACAAATCTCAGGTTCATATTCAAAAACGGTCATAAGAAAAATCTTAACCTCGGGAGAATTTACTATGCTTTTTTAGATAGAGTATTATTAATATACTTCTGACACTGACACATCGTCCTTGTCCAAATAAGAAAATACTTAAAGAAATAATCATGGAAATATAATAATAAAATGAAGATTTTCTTGGAAGTTACTGGCCTCAACGAGCGTTGAACTGCTAGTTGGGTTGCCTACCCGGTGGCGTTGGCTTTTCACTGATACACGCGTGATGACTTAATAAGACCTGACTGATTAAACTTTTTCATAGATTTGAGTAAATGAATTTGAAATTATTTACAATTTTTAATTATAAATATTTTCAATTCGTAAAGAGGAACAATACATTTTTGATTTGTTTAATTTGAGCAGATATGTTTTACTTAAATGAAGATAATATTGATTATTATTAATAAATAAAATTAATCAACATCTCCCTTTTATTTTTTTAATCATTATCAGTCAATTTTGTCAAATATTTATATCCCCAGAGAGGATTTATTAATTATCGTATTTGTTGTTCAACTTTAAATTTCATTTGGATTTTATTTTTTACTTTCTCTAACCTTAATATATACTATAGGGAGAGTATTGCAAAATAAATCGAAGTCGAGATTTCAACGAAAATACACGTTTTGAAGTCCCCTGAGTCTAAAAAATGGGTCTCACAAAATGGTGTATCTGTGAGTGTGTGTGTGAACAAGATTTCTCAAAAACGAAAAACTGCACGAGGCTGAAAGTTTATATTTAAACTAGATACCCACGTCGTATGCGCCTTAAGTGTTTTTATTAAAATTGGCCAAAGAGTACTAGTGTTTTACTGATATAATTTTAGTTTTTTTTTTTTTTTTTAGATTTTCTCAAAATTCATAAAACTCGACCAGAAGTGTATTTCTTCTATTCATAATAGATTTGTACTTCTCTTACCTAAAAATATTTAAATTCCAAGATGCCTTTTTTAACAGATAAATTTAATTTAAAAAAAAGATTCGTATCATTTTATCATTTTTCTTCAATAAAAAAAAGGAGATGAATTATCCTTAATAAGACGTTGAAAGGGTGGGTTAGTTGACGATGTAACCAATGAAGACGGGGTGAGTTATAATATTATTTACTGTAAGATAGATAGAAATAGTATAGAAATGGGAGCGGAGAATCGAGAGGGCCGCCTGCCTGGCTTGCATTCGACTGGGAGGCATTTGCTCTTTCTCTCTAAAGAAAAGGATCAAAATAAGGATTCCCATTTTCGTAAAGGATAAAATAATTATTTTTTCTCTAATCTGACAATATTTAAAGTTGGAAAAAAAATATTGACTGATGATTTAAAATATTAATAGTGTTTTCTTAAATATTTTCATCACTAACCCACAATAAGCCCATCCATTAATAAATAAAATAATTCAAAACTTTATTTTTTGGATTTTTTCATTTATTTGGATTCATTTGCATTATAAATAAAAATAAAAAACTTTTGATGTACTTTATCATCTATTTTTTTTGCGATCGCAATACGTTTGTTATACTATTTATTACAAATACATTAAAGGTAAGAGAAAGTAAATTAATAAAAAATAAAAATTTACTAAAATATAGAGGCAGAAGTGTCGTTTTGATTAATGAATAAATTATTAATAGTTTTCTTAAACCCTTGATTTAAAACAATAACAACTCTAAAAACTTATTCCGATCCAAAGGATTCATTATTTTTAACTCTTTAGCTATTATTATTCTATCATAATTGAATTAAACTAATCAGATCACAACTTGATATCAAAATTCAAGATGCTGATTTATGATCCTCTTCTTTTCAAGTGGATTTCTTTGTTTATTCAACTCTGATCAAATATTTATTATGTCAATATTCAATATGACATTTTTAATTAAATCTAGTCCAAAGGTTATGTGTGTGGCATTTATAAAATTTTTATGAAATAGCGAGATTTTATTTAAAAGTTAAGGCGTTTTTTTTATTAAATAAAATTAAGAAAAATAAAAAGGCCTCACTTACTCTTGAATGTATTTAGGTTTTTTGTGATTTTCTCCTAAACCCCCCTTAGGAATGTGATTTTAAATTAGACCATACCTATAATAAATATCTAAGATGCATTAATCATTTTCCACATCAAAATAGTATAGTATGGGGCCTTCAATTTGAAGTTTTAAGAATAACATAGAAAAAATAGGATAATTGGTTCTCATAGTTAAAAAAATATAAATATTTTAAAATCCTCTGTTTGATAATAATAAAAATTAATTACATTTTTTTAACATTGCTAAATATTTGGAATTTTGCTGGTGCCACTATTTACTTCTTGGGTGCTGATATATTATTATAAAAAAAGTATTTGTACACAAAAAATATGATGTGCCAGCTCTTCAGATTAGCTTCACTTATCTAGCAAGTAAGAGGAAGTTGTGTGATGTGCGGTTAGTCACACCAGTTTTTAATAATTTTTTCTCTAAAGAGATTAAATTTAAGTAACCGTGTTATGATGCTACGTAAAAAATAATCCTATAAAAAAGCCTTCGTATCAAGATTTCGTATTAATATAAGAACAATTTCCCCTCAATGGTTCAGATTGTATTAACTCTTGAGATTGCTTTTTTATATTAATATCCGGAGCCTCTTAGTACTCACGGAAATTTTTAAAATAAAGGGATAAAAAATTTCCCTCGAAACTGAAAATATTTTAAATTTCATTTTTACTTTCTCTTACCTATAATGAAATATATAATGAGAAAGTATTGCGATCACAAAAAAAAAACATATCGAGATCAACGGAAATAGACGTTTTGAGGTCCCCTGAGTCTAATCCCATTTATTTAAATGGGTCTCTTAAAATGGGGTGTCTTTGTGTTTGTGAACAAGATTTCTCAAAAACTAAAAAACCTACGAGGCTG
>JAAAKE020059442.1:13551-25661 GCA_010014785.2 Anisolabis maritima
TAAATGGGTCTCTTAAAATGGGGTGTCTTTGTGTTTGTGAACAAGATTTCTCAAAAACTAAAAAACCTACGAGGCTGAAACTCGTCGCTTGCTCTGCGAAGCTTTTCACTTAAATCGGCCAAAAGTTTTACGTTACTGATGTACTTTTTATTTTTCGATTTTCTCAAAATTCGCTCTACCTATTTTGATTAAAATTCATATATCAATTATTTATTAGATGACCTTTGTAATGTATTATATTAACCCTTATCCTTCCCAAAATTCCCTGGGGCCCACTTTACTCTTCTTCGTTTTTAGTTTTTTTTTTTTTTTTTTTGTGAAGTTCTCTTAAACCATTCTAATAGTTTTGATTGAATTGGCTGAACATATAATAAATTATTATAGTTAAACTTATCTATTACTCATTTCAACTTCAAAATAATGTGGAGCCCTCAATTCAAAAGCTATTCAATTTGATTTTCCGTTTTTTTCTGCAAAAATTTTGTCCATTCTTCTTTTTTTCTCTTCCATGAAGCGACACAAAAAATTTTCACTTCCTACTTAGCTCAAGCCATTTCGAAATTCTAAAAATCTACCTCTGTTCTAAAACCATTAAACCTAAAAATATCCCTCTATCCAATCACTCTCACAAATCCTCAACTTACCCGCTTTTTTATCTCTAGCAGACAGGGAAGGTCTTTACAACTACAAAAACGGCTGTTGTGAGGGATAAAATTTTTTCTATTTTGGTTTAATCTTTTTTACTTATAAATTTTATCTTGTAAATTTCTTTGACCCATCTAAGACACCTGGATACCCTTTTGATACTACTATATTTATTTTAAATAATTGTTTCTTAGGAGATTAGAATGGTTGATTTTTGTTTTATTATGAGTTAAAATTCCTTTAAAAAAATCTCTTGCATTTATAAAATTTAGCCAATTGGCACAATGCGTATATGTCGGCAAAATTCCGGGACGGGGCAAGATGTCGGGCGAAGGGGCAGCTTGAATAATAGCCCTGGACACCATTTAATCTGCATAGAGGGAACGCTGGTGCTGATACATGTTGACTCTACTATATCTACTCTACTATTATTCAAATATAGTTATCTTTCCGTTCTTATTATTCAACTTCTCTCATTAATTAGACCCGAAGCGCAGTTCATTATTAAAACACCCCTGAAATAGAATCCATGAATCTATAATAAACAAAGGAAAACAGTCATGGCCTTTGTTTCGGTTTAGTTGTATATTAATTTAATGACACCGACCAACCAAAGTTTGATATGCCAGAAACAATATTTAAATTAAATTTTTTTTCCCAAATTTAATAATTTGACCAAAATTATATTATTAATTAAAACATTTAATTTCGTAAAATTAATTAAGTTTTTTCACATTGATTTTTTTTTTGTAAAATAATTTATTACCAAATATTGTTTAAATGATAATATGCGAGACTCAATAAAGAAGCGTCTAATTTTTAATAAATTATTATAATAAAACAAGCAATATTTTACAAAAGAAAAAATAGTTTGCCTGTTTATATGAATATTTTCAAGAGGTCAGTAAGGTTTTTAATTGCAGTGTAATAAAATAAAGAAGGCCTAATTTTTAACCACCCCTTGTCATGATCAGTCAGTATTTCTTTTCGACTATTGTGTGTACAATCATACCTACAGAGGAAACTATTTTTTACTTTTATAAAATATTTTTCTAATAGTAAATTAAAAATTGGATCTACTTTAAATTTGATTCATATGCATCATCTCCTTCCTTTCATTTTAGGCCGCATCAACGCCTGTGTTGTTCACCCATTTGGCTTTAATTCTTCTCTGTATAATAAATGATAATACTTAATTTGTTTATTTATTTAAAAATTAGACTTCTCTACATTTCTCAGTTCGCCACTTTTTTAAAATGCCTCATCGACGGTGTCATTTTTCAAATCGCAGCTTCACCTTCAAATTTGTCCTGAGACTTAATCGACAAATTTGCGGATGCTGGTATATCTCTATCAATTGTTTTGCTTGGTGCAATAATTTTTTTTTTTTTATCTACATTTTAAGCTATAAAACGAAAAAAAAAACATTTTTCAATTGACTTGTTTTATATACGAAAACAATACGATACAACAATTGGCTTGCAATAGAATTCCTAAGAGATCTTCCCTATTTTCAAAAATTAATAAACCTTTCCTCAAAGGACATTTGTAGAGTTTTCCATTTTATTTCAAGGGAAAAGTCCTTTTTGACTATGTAAAAATTTCCATACGGAAAGACATACAGGCACTTGGGAATATAAATTTTGTTAGTATTTTTGTTTCGAAAATTTGATTTACGTGAGCTTGCCATTCTTTTCATATTTATCTAACTTGACATTGTAAAGAACTAGGTTATCTCTGGAATTTTTATTTTAATATTTATTTTTTTTTTATTTCTTCGTTAGAATACAATTTTTAGACAAAATAGACAAGTTTCATTGAGATAAGAATATTTTTATAAGATGGAATACTTTTCTTGGTTCCTAAACATTTTTTTATCATTCACTTAAATTATAGCCCAATATAAAATTTCCATCAAGACAGTCAAGACATTTTTTTCCGTAAACATTTTTATTTAAACGAATTATTTTCCAATTAAATCTCTTTGCTATTTATAAACGTAATTTGATCAGAGTCTGCTTTATTTGATGGACAACCAATTTGACCGTAAATCAATTATACGAATTACTACCTCATTTCCATAAATAATATTTTCTAACATGTAATTTAATTTAAAGAAATAAAAAAACTCCGTGTAAAATTACTTTTTAATTAATTGGAATTTCTAAAATTTTTCACGTTTCTCAATTTTTTACTTAATTTAAGCAGTTTTCAATATATTCGTTGAAATACTCAAAGAGCAAATGTAGAAATAAAATTTTTTGGCATATATAATTATTAATAAATTCAGTAGGCAAAATATTACTCTCAGCTCAGGAATCGAAACTATGATCTAGGGTTTTCGATTAAAAAGTGGTCAAACCAACTGGGAAAAACTATTTGAGAAACTGAAGATCCTGGGTTCGATTCTTGGGGTGGAAGTATTTGTTTTCCAAGTTAATAAATTAGATGATCATTTAGTTATATAAATAAATGTTTTTTCTTGATAAAATATTACAAAACTTTTGCACATCATTTTATCATGAAAATTTATTTATTTTATTTATATATAACAAGTAATTAATTAAAAATTGCAAGGATGGTTTAGGTATATAAAATTTTTAATATAAATTTGAACATGTTTATCTGGTAGGACAATTAAATGACCCCGATTTGGATAACCCTTTAATATATATAAATATTTTATATTTACTGTTATTATTTCCTTCTTCAAATTATAAATTTCGAAATTAAAAAAAAAACCTCGACATGAAAAAAGGACATCTGAGTTTAATATTCTTTCGATCTATCAATTATGGAGTAAAATTCAAGTGGCGTTGATCTTATTTTGGTTTTATTTCTTTACGGACTCTTTATCGCTTCGAGAGTTATAAAATTTAAATTTAATCCTGTATTGGGTACTTACTTGTGAGCCCTTTCTAATATTTGGGATTAATTACTTTTCGCGATTGGACCGAGGGTCGTGTTTATCTCCTGAACGAATTGCGAGATAGGAAATATGTCAGGTATAAATTTTTATGGGCAAAACGGGTGAGAGAAATTCCCTGGGCATGTTGCTACTTAGCTTTTATTTTTTACGATGTTTGAATTTTGTTTATTTTATTTTTATGTTTTTTCTACATTTGTAATAAAGCATTATGGGCCACTCAACTTGGATAGGGAAATAAATTAGATTTATTTCATTTGCTTGCTTGCCGCTTTTTGCCCGCATGTCGCATAATAGTCAAAATATTTTCCGCTTAGGGCGGATAGAACTTGTGAACGTTTACGAAAAAATTTGTTATTGGTTTTGGTGAAGAAGAGGGAAGGGGAAGAGGTGGAGGAGGGAATGTCAATAAACTCTGTGATCAAAAAAAAAAAAAAAAATCGACCACCATCTCGTAAAATAGAACAAACCTTTTCTCGTTTCGATTTATCAAATTTCAAAAGTCACGCTTACTTGGTCCAAAGGGTGAGAAACGTTTTAAATCTACCGATCGGTTCCAGAATAAAAACACGCACACAAAATTTTTGATACCAAGCAAATTTTTTTAGATTTATATTTATTTAAGTCTTAAAATAAATAAATATTGTTTTCTTTTAATTAGGAAATGAGTGTAATTATACAAAATCAATTATCATCTCTAGTTTTTCACTATATTTTGCATATTTATAAATATAAGCTCTCATTGTTATATATGGAATTTTGAACTCCTTTCTAGGAATTCAGGGCGGCCTTAGAGCCATTTAAAATATTTAACTTAATTGTGGCCCAGATCCCAAAAAAAGGGAAAAATTTGAAGGGACATTTGCCTTCTCCTTCGGACCGAATTTAAGAAGCACCCTTTCTGGTTTTCCCAACCATTTAAGGAGATAATGAAGTTCTTTTGAGTTCAAAATTCTAATCGGTATTTTTGGCTCTTTTTGCTTTGATTTTTGTTCTCTTGCGATCAAAGTATTTTATATTTTCATTTTAATTCTTATACCAAAACACTCATAATTTATTATCTTTTGTGATAAAAGCTATTCGTCAGTATTAAATTTTAATTATAAAATTTTATATTTAACATTGACCTTTGAAGATGCGACTAACAATTGGACCAGATTTGCCCACTCACTTCACTAACACAAAAAAGGCAAAGGACGAAATTTTAATTAAATTATACTATATCAAAAACTTTTTATATTAGTGTGTTTGTATTTACTAAATACTTCGGTTGTTTAATCAAAATGAGGGATGTGAGTATTTTTGTTATTGGTATTGGATTTTGGGCTTCCTGGGAGTTGAACTCAGGATCTTTGACTCAGAGCTATTAACGTGATTTGGTGTCTGAGTGTGCATAAGTTAGCACTTCACTGTCCAAGATACTTTCTCAAATTATCCTTCACATCATGATCTCAGTCGGGAAATAGATTTTTCAAATTCAGGAGTTGAGCGAATAACGGATGTCAAACTTTTTTACTATTTTCGGTAGGGAGGAGAGTGTAGATCAAATAATAAATTATAAAAATAACACTAGACTTTCCTAAAATTCGTACTAAAACAGGGTACTAACGCAACAATCAAGCAAGTGGATGTAAACATTCATGGAAGTTGCCTTCCCCCTTTCATAGAGGCAAACAACCTCGAAAGCAAACTTGTTTGGCCCGAGGCGTTATATTGTAAATATTTTTTGGCCTTCTTTTCAAAGTAGGGATAAAGTTTTTGAACTTGAACACTTTATTGACTGACCTGTAAATTTTCAGGAAATTATCCTTGAGTTTTTTTAATACTAAAGTGAGTTTAAGTCTGCTAAATGTTGTTTCCTTCTTTGGGTTGTAGAGGTTAATACATGGCACTCGGATGCAATTGACTTAATCATAACAGGGATATTGGACAACTTAAGTGACCGATCATGTCTTTTTTTTTACAAAATTCAGTTTATACGTATATATACTCATGATAGGCTTATAATATTGTCCAATTCGATCAGCAGAAAATTTCACAGAGCAGATTAAATAAAAATAATAAATTTTTCTGGTAATTTTTTTCTATTCCTCAAAGATTGCGTTAAATTTCTAACCATACGAATGTGTCCCAACTTGTTAGTAATACTGTGGACTAAAGTATAATAATATTTAATAAAAAATAATCATATGTTTAACATAATAATTTAGTGATTTATGAAGTAATGTTTACAAACATATAATTAGAATTAGAAAAAAATATGAGCCGGCCGGGGACCGATCCTGGTTCTCTCATTTTACCCACTGCACCACAGGAACAAAAAGTAATATTTATTTTTTAGCCATAAAATACCGGGAGGAAACTTAAAAATGGGATTTTTTGAGAGCAACTCTTGACAAAATGAAATAGTATCACTAAGAATAAAAAAGAGAAGAGCCTTTGGGAGGATCCTTTTGGATTTTGTGAAGAGGGCTGGTCCACCTGACTTTGTCTGCCTCTTGCTCGCTCTCTCTCTCTCTCTCTCTCTCTCTCTCTATCTCCTATCTTCTTCTCCAGCCTCTCTCATCTCTGATGGAGATATCAGCTTTAAAAGGACCCTTATCATGATTATTGTCAAATGAAGACCCTCCCCCGCCCCCACCCAACAACCACAAAGGACCTTTGCTGATGAGATAATATCCTTAAATTTTATAAGCCATTTTTAATAATTGTGTTGACTCACTTCTCGCTGTTATTGTATTCAAGTCGAAAAATCATCTCTGAGCTATTCCTTTAATTTCACTAATGGTATAAAACTCCAAAGGGTTCACCTGGATTGGCATTCAGTTCAGACTGCCATTTCGTCTCCCCTTTCTATTTACAGTCTTTCTTTTTTCAGACGGCAGATCAAGATTTTAATCATTCTAATGGCTAATAATCGTTTTACTCCACTTGAAAATTGAGCGGCATTACTAAGGCGCTTATAGCTTTAGTAACTTTGCTTAAGCCGTTTATATTTTTTTGATATATATCCAATTCTCTTTTCCAGTGGCGTATTCAGAAGTGTTCCAAGTGACCTTCTGGCGTTCTCCATTCCCTCGAAAAAAGACCAAATAAAAATACTAAAAAAAATCACAAATAACAAATGCAATTTTTCAAACTTATTAAACGTAATTTTTGTTGCCTATAAAAATGAAGGTTTGAATTTTATTTATTTATCAATTGGAAAATAACACAGCTTTTTATTTTAAATATTTCTCCGAATAAAACAACCACGTTTCGTCACAAACAAAGGATATGCCCTCAGCATGCATATGTACCTATTTAATAGGCTTCTGTGAGTGAACCTGAGACTCATGATGAAGACACTTGTTCCAAAACGTTGTCATCTTAATAAGTGAAATATTTGTTTTTTAATTATAGTCTGCAGCCATTTATTTGGTATATAGTAGAAATTAGATTACCGGACGCGGAGAACCCAATTTTTTAACCATTTATTTTATTTTTATTTTTTCCTGATTTATATTTAATTATCCGAATCATTCTTGGTCCCAATTAGTCTGGATAATCGAGTTTCTACTCTACCCAAATAAATAAATAAATAAATATAAAAGTTATGATGTTGTTAGCAGTGACATAACTAAGGGAAATGGGACTCAGGCAGATTGAGTTGGTCAATTTCGCCCTAAATGACAAAATAATAATAATAATAATAATAATAATAATAATAATTCTTCATAAATTACCATATCCATGATTTGCAGTTCTCAATCTACAGTTTAACAGAAATATGCTTATATATGATATTTAAACAATACAAAAAGAAAATAAATAAATTTACACACACACACACACATATATATATATGTATTCAAGGGTGGTCTGAAAAGTTCCATCACCTTTTACAATTATTTTGCAGAGAAAGACGCCGAGTATTATTTGGACGGGTTAAAGAGATGGGAGAAGTGTAAGAAGACTTACAAGGAGACTACATAGAAAAATAAAAATAAATTTGAAGAAAAAATGTTTGTATCTTTGTTAGGTCGGAAACTTTTCAGACCACCCTCATATATATGTAAATTTATTTATTTTCTTATATAATTTTTATTATTTTTTTATTTTAAGAGCTTATATATACATTAATTGTAAAAATAAGATAAATTAACTAAAAACATCAGCTAGGACATTATATACTAGTATATCCATGTTTGAGGAAGCGTTTCAAGCTCTCATGCGACATGCAATGTATATCTTTTAGGTTCTTGGCTCTCAGATTATTAAATTTATTGTGCCTTCTCGTCAATGGATTTCACTCTTTAATAAAACTAATATTACTAATAATTTTACTATAATAAAAGTAAAATATTTTCGATATCTTAAAATTTCTTTTAGTTAGCAAAATTAGCTCTATTAAAAAAAAAATATTTAAATTTAAATTTCCCTCTCCCCCTAAAAACGTTTGGTTTAGCCCTTGATTGTTACCTTTTTATTTATTTGATACTTCATACCCAGTGTTCTTTAATCGACTTCCATTAATCACAAAGAAATAAAAATATCATTTTTTAAATGTAAATTTCCTTCGAATATCTTTGAAATTCAAATGATTTTATTTCATAGAGCCCTAATATCTTATACAAATGTTTGAATACTACTTTTAGTTTTTTAAACAATATAAATGACGAAAAATTTATCGTATATAAACATTTTGTTTACTTATGATTGAAATATTACATCAAGGAATGTAAAATTCAAATTTCGCCTTGATCATAAATTTATTTAAATTACAGCGAGTCTTTGATTGATAACTCGTTTTTTTTTTAACATAAGCTCTTCATATTTTTCCTTCCTCTTGCCCCCCTCTACTTCTCTTGACTCCTGTCAGAATATATACTTTGTGTATATATATACTATTTTTAGATAAAAAAATAATACAATTTGTTTGAACCCTGACCTCTTTAATTCCAAAGCTTACTTTTGATATATTGACCCTATTTGGGCGCAGATCCAGACACAACTCACTTGCCTCGTTCCACCCTCTTCCCCCTCCCCTTAATGCTAAAATATAAATTAAGGATTATTTTAAAATGTCCCATTAATTTTTTTTAACAAAACCCAATGGTAATTGGAATTATAGTATAAATCGGCACTTTAGTTTTATCTAACGTCACTCACTTAGTAGTAAGGAAGGTTTCAGCGGTTGCACAAATTAGTGCGTGTTTGGTTGCTGGAAGTTACGCTAGCCAAATGATTAATCCACTAAAATGTTTCCCGATTAATTGCTCCAGAGCTGCTCTTAAGAAGACCAGGCATGCTCATTTCTAACGAGATTTAACATCTGTGCATTCTGGAATAATTATTCGAAAAATCCATCAACGAATTGGTCATTTCGGTTGCCTGCCTTTCAGCATTTAAACACGAAATTTCGGCGACCATGGAACATACCTGTATATTATCATGCAAATTTTAAGTTAGATGTCCGTCTGTCCGTCTATGGCCACATGAAGAACAAAATCTGAAAGAACGGATTTTACTGAATTTCATATTTAATCTCATTTCGATCAATTTTTGGTAAAAATCCGTCTAAAAGAAATGGCAGTTTACTAATCTCTTTTTATTACTTTTTTATATTTATTTAGAAATATTTCAAAAACATTTTTTTAACAAAATTTGCTTAATAAGTAATTAGGAACAACTTTTATTTATCAATTTTTTACTTTTTACTTTGACTATAATTCTTCCCTCAGACTTTACAATTCCTAAGAATTTAATTGTGGTATTGCGGTGGTTACACCAGTTTATTTTATTTGCTGTAGAACCTTAAAATCTTAAGATAATCTTTAATCCTGATTTCAGTATGGAAAAATTCAGTAGCTTAAACCTTTTAATTCCCATCTCCATACCAACGGAGATTTTTTTAATGGAATTTTTTCTCTTCGCCCACCCAAATGGATGATATCCACAACAAAAGATGATTTCCAAACAAAAACCACATACGTCATTCAAAATGATAAATTTACTAATCATTGGGGATTGTGATTCCCCTGTAGAGTGAATTCAAAGTTGAGAGAGTAAATTGACATTTAGATGTTTTGATTAACTAGCATTGATTGAGATGTCACGAGTCAAAGAGATCGATCCATTGGTTCAATTAAGACTCGCTTCTCTTATTTCGGATTCGAATTTACACTCCATCCTTTCTCCATTAACACCGTTGATGTTGCTCTCCATTTAGATCGGGAAATTATCTCCCTGGGAACAGTCCTAAAATAGAATTTGTAGTTTTCTATGACAGACCATTTATAAGTTTATATTTTATCAAATTTATTATTATTTTTTTTTACAAAACGATATTGGATACATCATATCCAAAAGTCTCTTCTCTATAGGCAATCCAAATATCTTTCTTATTTTTTGTATACTTTTGTTAAATTTTTGAATTTTTGGTTTATTTATACGATTATATGATATTATTAAAATTATCCAGCTAAATTTATTTTTATATAATTGCATTGCGAATCTCTGGCCTCAAAAATTTGTTCGGTCTTTCTTTTAGTCCCATAAAATTTTTTTTAAGGATGACTTTTTCAGGGAGAATTTAGAAAAATAATTATATAAAATTTAGAATATTTAAAGCTAATGAATAAAAGAACTTTTTATAGTAGCGTTTTCAGAATACTATAAATCTCACTCCCTCACCAAACTACTCTTCTGCTTCACCCAATCACAAGGATAGATAAAATTATGCCGTCAAATATAAAATAAACGAACCACTTCTCCTCTGTTTCCCCTCCTCTTTTAGTAGGGGAAGGTTCCGACTATCATCATAAGTAATTTTCTTGAGGTGGAGAAGGTAATATAGAATAATTCTTAGTTCGGGTAACTCGTGGCCGCTATTCATGTTCTCACCAGATGTTGAATAACTTTTTATAAGGTTGATTTGAATTTTTTGAGTCTAAAAAAAAATTTAAATTGGCGCATGTGAGTTAACACGGACCACGGGGAATTTTGTTAGCACTCCAAGAGCCACTAAAAGCCAAAGTAAAGAAATAATTATTCTTCGACTTGATAAAATTTTCAAATTGTCTGGCTGTCATTCAAAAAGTTTCTTTTCTTCTTACTTTAGAGTCCTCTTTGATAGTAAACCCTTCCGTTCGCGAATTATTTGCACTATTAATTCTTTTCATCTAGCAATAGTTTTTTATCTGATCTCGTGATAGAAATTCGAAAGCAGCTGCTGCTTTTGACAAAGTCATTCATTTGAGAAATAAAATTGTTTATTGTTTTAATATCCAGCTCATTGATTGTTTATCGTATCGGGGGCGGAAAAAAGACACGAATGCCTGCCTCTATCTTCTTGGAAAGAGATTTCCTTTCCTCTCTAAGGTTTATTGGTCGAGTGGAGAAGGAGGTCGCACTGTCCTTCCTCGAGTTGGTTGGTGTGTTCTCATGGCGTCCAAATGGCCGAGGAAATTCTAATTGCATGTGGCCTGAGCTGATCGATCCGCGGGGCGCGAGAGAGCAACGCAACGCAACGCTAGGCGTTAAACAACCCTGAGCACCCTACAACCCTACAAACTTCACAACCCAAACCTAAACCCACAACCCAACCCTCAACTCTGCCCTTTGGCCAAGTCCTCGTCGGCAGAGGGTTTCTGACCGAACGAATTCATTTCCCTCTTTTTCTTCATCTGGCCTTTTATCCCTTTTGTTTGAACGAACCCATCAACGCAGAGAGAGAGAGAGAGAGATCATTAGCACCTTTAGATTCTTTTTTTAACTAGCTAACTTTTAAATTAATATTCCTACATATACTAATTAAAATCTCTTTTTTTATGGAAATATTCTGATGATTATTATTATTTGATTGTGATTCTTCACTTTTCGCTTTATTAATTTAATTTCTTATTTCGTGGTGTCATCATTTCAACTTTCTCGCTTAAACAGACGGTTAAGTGACGTGGCTTGTCATTTTAACGTTTTATAAGGAGGAGGAATTTTCATAATTTTGTAATGAAAATAAAAAAAGAAGAAAATTTTTACTCTCTCGCCTAAATTATTTCTCAGTAAAGATAATAAATAATTTATATTTTGAATGAAAACTTCCCAGCGAGGCAGGTTGATATCGGTGCCGTTGAACCCTTCGCTCTGCTCCTTCTTGTTATTGTTGGTCTTAGTGGTAACCGAGCGGTATTTGAGTTAGACCTGAGACGGGCCGATAATTGAAATTATTGTACATTTTGATATAAATTTATTTGATACAGAATAAAGGAATACATTCGATAGACAAACGTGCAGATAAGATTTCTAAGATGTTTGGACGCTACGCCCTAACAACTTCCAAGTATTTTTATACTCTGAATTGTTTGTTCATACGATGCACAATGTCATTATTTTTATCTATTATTTCTCGTATGACATACACAGTTCACAGATTATTGCAAATTATTGAAATTGTTATATATTTTATTGTTAAATTTTGCGCTCTGGAGATCCCGGGTAATAGATGGCCCCTTAATCTATCAGTTAAATAAAAGCGATGAGTGCAGAAGTAGAGGTCTCG
>JAAAKE020059553.1:0-12562 GCA_010014785.2 Anisolabis maritima
TTGACAAAATTTATAATCGATTTAATCATAAGGGGCAGAGGACTATAATCCCAAGTAGTGACAGACAGACTGTTCCATAAATCAATACCAGACCCTACAAACGAATGCAAATCTATATTTTTCATTCTATATAGAAATTTTTTTTCTTTGTTATTTGAACCTTAACAATGAATAATATCTTAATTTTTAGTGTAAAAATATATATAATCATAAAAAATTGTTTGCTAGTCCAGATAATATCATAAATAACTAATAATAACTAATAATGACTTTTTTTGGTTCTTCTGTAAATTTTAAAATTTTTTAATAGGCAAAAATAAGAAGATTAAGTAAAAAAGTTTTTTATTTATATTTGGAAAATGCATAATAATACAATTCCTTTAAATAGCATAAGACATATCTATAAAAAATCTTTTTATTAATTATTATTAATTTTTTTCTTTTTTCACAGAACAAATCTTAAATCAAATCCAAATATAGTTTGTGATACTCTTTCATCATCCAATACCCTTATAATAAACTCTTCTTCTGATGAAATCCGAAGTGGAGGAGGGTATTCTTTAGTTAACCGCAATAGGCTTGGGCCTTGTTATTATGGTTATGATAGTGAATTGAGTGGTGCTGAAACAGAAATTTGTTGCTCTGTAGATCGCGAAAGTCTTGAATTAATGACAACAAATGCTTCTGAAACTTGTTCGAAAATCCAACAACCCACTCCTAATTCTAAACTATGTTTATCTCTACCACCATCCACGCTCACATTAAACGAACCATTTAATAATGAGAAAATTCCTAATAGAGAAAAAAAATGTTCAAATGCAAAAAATGAAAAATCATCTAAATTAAATAATAATCAATCTGAATGTGATAAAGATAAATGCCCTTCTCCAACAAAAGATTGTTGGGTTGAACCCGATAATCTAGCTATTTCTCCATTAACTTGTCCAGAACGAACAAGTTCTCCAGCTGATTTAGGCTTAATTCCTTCTTGTCATTCTGTCGAAGTTCTTAGTTCCGCAGCTAATTCTATTTTTCTAAAATGTAAAGTACCCTCGCCAAATCCTTCTATAATCTCTCCTTTGGTTCCCAAAGCAGCTAGTTCTTTAGAGGTTAATCAAACTGAAAAAGACTCCGATTCTCTTGTGAAAGACAGACGCAAATCCGTCCCCACTAACTTATCATTAGCAAATCGTGAAGTAGCGGATGGTATTAGTATGGAAACTATTAAAGTGTGTGAAAATGACCACCCTCCTCTATCTGATCTTGTATCTACAAATAATTCCAAAGCTAAATTAGTTAGTATTTGTCCTCAGCTAGAGTATTTTGAATATTGTAAACAAAAAGCCCCAGATTCACAGTGCTTTTATAATCGCCATGTATTATTATCCTTGCCGTCTTTGTCCCCGGAACCTGTTCACCTCGATCCGGAAATCAGCAGTGATTTTGGAAGTTCTTCCGGCGGTGGCGGTGGCGGTGGAGGTGGAGGTGGAGGGCGAAGTGAACGTGGACACACCTCGGGTCTTGGTTCAGGAAAACGAGGTACATTTACTCGGAGCTTATCCAACGCCGATGTCCCGCCAGATGAAAAAGCAGGTTAGTTCAAATAAACATTTTGTCATACATATCACTTTATTCTTCAACACCATAATTTTTTTTATTCTTGTGAATTTTCATGTTGATTTTTGTTATTTTTTAGACGGAAGTCTAAGTGATACGGCAGTCGGACAACTTCATGGGCTCGAGGGTTCACGTCGAAAGACAATGTCGGGAACAAGCGGAGGTACGGGAAGTGGGGGTAGTGGTGGAAGCAGTGCAGCGAGCAAAACTTCGGCCACTTCGGGAGGTTCCGGAGGTCAATTCACAAGCGGGCTCAGCAAAAAGAGCAATTCCACTTCACAGCTGTCAGCGACAGGTAGGAGAAAACAATTACTACTAATTTTCTAAATACATAAAATAAATTTTTATTTATCCATTAATAAAGCAGGACAAACAGGCTGTAAGATTTAAATAACGTCAACTATTTACTTCAAGATTTTCTTTCATAATTTGTTTTAGCAATTTTCAACAAAATTGAAATTTATCTTTAATGCAAATTAGAAATGTTGATTTGTTAAATATATTGTATAATATATTACAAAAATAATTATTAATATTTCTTGCTGCTTTGATGTTGGTATTTTGTTGTTTTTAGATTTATGTGTTTGGGGAATCAATAATCGATTATCATTGAATAATCGGTTATTTATATATTAATTAATAAATAAACTCTGATGCTGGATCTCAAACCCTCTTGTAGAATCAATATTCAAAATTGGCTTAATATAAAATCTGTTTTTGAATATTTAATTAGAAACTTGAATTTTTAAATATTTATAAATAAAGGCCATTTTGAATTTGATTCAATGGAAAAAATTTTTTATATATTACGTCATTACACAGAACTCATTTCTCAGATTATTTAATAGAAAGTTTTAAGTTCAATCCTTGGCTAAAAAATATTATTTTAATATAAATAATGTTTTGTGTATCAAGTCGTATATTTTTAAATCCCATTTTTTTTTACTAATTTATATATATATAGAAAAATTATTTTAAGCAACGAGATTTGCAAAACATCTTCCTGATAATAAACTTAACTTTCCTATTTTTTTTCATAACTTATTTTAATAAAATCACTTATTCCTTAATTATACTAATTTTAATATTTTTTTCTTTGTAATTAGAAAGTATTTTTATAAAAATACTTTTTTTAAATAAGACATATGGATTGTTAAATATTTATTTAAGTACATTCCAAGCAGAAATATTTTCTAATTTATAGGGAAATTTTTTCATGCAATTTTTTATAGATAAATGGGCTTCGTTTTTATTTAATTTCTTTTTTAAATCATCGCTTGAATATAATTTTTTAAAATTAAATAAAAATTTTTTTTTCTTAAGCATATATTTAATTTAATTTATTTAATAACATAATTTTTTTTTTAATTTATTCACTTAAATTAGATAATGAAAACTTCCCTTGACATCGAATGAAAATAAATTTCTTTTATTCTCATAATATTTAATCTAAACTCACTTTTATGTCAAAACATTTAATTTAAATTCTTCTCTTGTTTTCTCCATTTGGATTTAATTTTTGTATGCCATAATGAAAATTGAAAAACAAGTAAAGGCGATGGACGTCAATTTTACGCCCCTCACTTTTCGCACTCATTCGCTTAACTTCACACCCCTACCTCCTTTTGTCGCCTCTCTTAAATATTTTTTTATTAAATTCTTCTTTGCAATAATTTATAAATAAATATAAAAGGCTGAGATTTTCTTATTATTTGAATTTATAACTGACTATATATATCGAAGAATTTTTTACGTATCGTGTCTCTCTTCATGAGCCTTTTCTTTAAATCTTTTAATTATAACAAATTAATTTTTAAATAGAAATAAAAATTATGCTTTGTTGATATAATATTTTTAAGTTATGACTAGAGAGGTAAAGGGGATTAAGCCAGCGTATCTGTGGGGGGCGCGAAATTGTCAAAAGCTGCACGTGAAGGAGAATAAGGTGCAAAAAGCAAGGTGAAGAGTGACAAGATCTGAGCCGAGAACACTCCTAACAAAAAAAGCCAGGTAAAATTTTGAGAAGAAAAAAATCTGGTTACCCAATTACAATTTCTTCTCTGTTTGCGGACGCCCAGAGCAACAATGAATAAAGGGCTATTTTTAATTAACGGGTGCGGTTTTAATCTTCGAAGGGGGCTCGAGTTAAATAGCGAGCGCTTTATATCCGATTATTATTATTAATATTTACAAATTATTAAATCAGTCCTGGCGTGATAGCCAGTCAATATTCATATTCCTGTCTCCCGTAGTCTTAAAATAACCTTTGTTATCTATAGGGAAAGATGAGAATTAGAGAAATAGTATGTCAGGAAAATGAATTGAAATGACAATTTATTATTATTTATTGGAAAATGATTGGGAGAGTTATTTTGTAAATATTTTAGTTTATACTCAATTTAATATAACTTATGTACCGAGCTCTCGGCAAGGTGGTAGGACAGACGTCTGCACCTCTACCTTTAGCAGCCTTAGTGTTTTGTGAAAATCTGACAACATGGGTGGTTGCCATAACAACGACTTTTCCCAGGACGAGGCCTGATTGGTTGGCGGACTGTCATTCCTTCGCTCCCCTACTCCACGCCCCGACATATTTAATACTTAAGTTATATTAAATAGAGTATAAGATAATGATATTTGCAAGGTGATTGAAAGGGCTTAATTTAAACTAATTGAATGATGCTTAACAATTTCATTTGAAAACATCTATTTCAAATTAACCCTATTTATTTAGTAAACATTTTAAACATATATCATTTTATTGTTATAATAAATAGTTTGAAAATAAGTATATTTTTTAAAAATATATAATATATATGAGTAGCTATTTAATAATTCATTTTAAAAAAATAATAATTTTTTTTTTAATTGTAAATATATTTTTTTAATTCTGAAAATCAAAAACTTTTCTTTGAATTTCATATTTAATTAATTCTGTCATGTAAATTCTCTAGAAACAAAAATAACTTATTTTTTTCTTTTTTAATTTCCAATTGGTAATGAATAATAAATACAATTATAAGTTAAAATGGAAAAGAAAGACCTATTAATATTTTAATATTTTCGTAGGTAACACATTGAAAACTTAATTGAATAACTTTTCTAATTAATATTTAGGAAAATTTTCTTTTGTTTTGTGGCTTTTAATTTCTGAAATTGTGAGAAAATAAAAATCTCTGCAAATTCAGAAATTTCTTTTAGCGTTCTCTTTTGATAATTTTATACTCAGACTTATTTATTTTTTTAGTAAGAAGAAAGAGACTTCGATGTCGATAATATAAATTTTGTGTTTAAAAGAAGATATGCATCAATTTAAAGAAAACCTATTCTTAATTACTAAGTTCCTGAAAGAGATATTACGAATAAATCGTTCCCTTGAGAAGAGGTTTAATTATTTCAATTTTGAGGTCAAGTTTAATTACTAACATTTCAATTGAAAAGTTTCCAGTTTTTACGAAAATTTGGGTTAGAAGAAAATTTTTATATTTTTGACTTATAGTTAATGAATCAATTTTTATAGGAAAAAATACAAACATTTGTTACAATTTCAATAAATATTTTTCTTTAATTTTTAAAACAAATTTAAATTTTTTTCCAAATTTCATTATCTCTCGTAAATTACGAATTTTGCGAGAAATTTTTTTCTTTTAAATAAATTTTTCAAATCCCAAGTTATATGATTAAGATTAAAGAAGGCTCTAGCCTCTTTTATATATCAATTAGATCATATTAATGTACAAATTTTCATAATTTAATCTTTTCTTGCATGATTCATTAGTATTTTGTTAGTTCCAAAAAAGAATGTTTTTAACTTCGTTCTTTGAGTCAAAATTCATTAATATCTCATTCAAGCTATTAATAAGAATATTTTTCTTGTATTTTATAACTTATTTTTAGCCTGAATATCTAAAAAGTAGGTTTAGTAAAAAACAATTTCTCTGCCAGTTTTATTATGATAGCTAATTAGTGTATTATTATTGTTAGATTTTGAGTAATATAATTCATTTATAGTATATTTAATTAAATGTATTATTAAATAATGTGATCACTGAATACAAAGATTTTAACAAGTTGATTTTTTCTGATGGTATTTAGGCTTTTTCACATCTAAAGTCATTTCGAAATACTCGTATCTCAATCTTTTTATTACTATATCAAGCATGCACATCCACTCTATTCTGTTTTTTACGAAAAGAACATTGTTATGTTTATCACTCTTGTATTTTGGTTGTTTTTTCTATTTTATTTTTTGTTTGTTTTTGGTGCTGAATGACGCAGGTCGGAAACGTAGGTTAGGTTTCGGTCGAAAGGGAAAAACGTCATTTACCGTCCATAGAAGCGAGGAGGTATTGCCAGACCAGGTCCGGCATCTTGTCAAACAGGGCTCGAGCGCGTCGAGCGACGGAGAATGTTCTCAAGATGGAGACAGGTTCGCCTAAAACCTAAACACATGGTCCTCCATTCCTGGTTCCGGATCACCAAATTTCCTAGTTCAAAGGACACCCACATTTTCCCTGCACATATTCCCTCCCAATCTGCTCATCACGATTGATGACTGTATTCTTTAGATACCATATTGGAGCTTTTCTTCTATTCCTTCCAAAATCCAAAATTTCTTCCTAATTTAAATCCTTTTCCTATCGTTTGAAACAAATCTCTATTATTAGAATTTGATGATCCTTAACCAGATCCTTCACCTTCTGCAGATCACTTGATTGATGACTGTATTCTTTAGATACTCTGTTGATGATTTTATTTCTTTCTCCTAATCCCGAAATTTCCTTTAATTTTGAAAATCAAATACCAGAGAATAATTAATTTGAAACATTATTTATTTTACTTTTTATAGTCTGTAATAATTTTAATATGAGAAATCCTATTTTCTTCTTTAAAATTCCTCTAAGATGATAGAGGTATCTATAGAATACAAGTCTTATCATTATAAGAGATTGGACCATTTTCCAAAAATCTTTTCCAGAATATTATAATTATTATCCGAACCTATCTCTATGCCATACTCGTCAATTGCAAAAATTATTATATATATAATATATAGTATTTCTTGCATATTTAATTGGATAGTTTCACAGCAAAATGCCCAAATACATATCCAAGGAATAATATATATACATATATATGTATAACCACTCTTAAAATATTCACAAACAAAAACCCAGATTCACACACATTCGCGTAAAAGTATGGCAATAATATTCCTTAATGAGCTACCAGAATTGATCTCCAGTTAAAAATTCGTTTATTAATTAAAATTCGTTAATGATTATTCTGGTAGTAATTTTTTCTCCTTAAAAGTTGAATATTGAAATGAGAGGGAAGACATTATTTTCATTGCTTGGAAGCCGTTGAGAGATCCATTTAAAAAAAATATATATATATATATACATATATATATACATATATATATATATATATATATATATACAAACACATTTTTGCATCTTTTTAGTATTTCTCTCTTTCATTTTTTAATTTGTTTTTTCTTCTTGTTGGTTGGTTTGTCCGTACGTTGCTTTGTTCGGACACACTCAGAACACAGTCGAGGAGTAAGTAAAAACATTAAAACAGTAAAGAACGAATATATTAGTTTAAAAGCTGCTTGGTTGGATTTGATCTTTCCTTTCACTTTGCTTTATTTTTATTGTTTATATATTTTTAATTTTCCTTTTTCTTTTTATTCTTTTTTTTTCTCTCTCTTTCATTTTTATTTTTTAATTAAAATCAAACTTCTTCTATTTCTTTCCACTTTTCCCGTGCACCTGCCAAATTTGTATAAGTTTAAAATACGTAATTCAATTTATTAATAAAATAAATATTTATTTAGTTTTTTATTTAATTTCTTTCTCCTTTTTTAAATGAATTTTAGATAATTTTTAGATTCTATTAAATAATCTTAGAATAAATACCACATTTAGAAATTTTGCAAATTTGTTGGGTGCATAAAGGCTTAGGTTGGTAGTTAGACGCATTCTCTCTAAATTATAATCATGTAGTTTGCTTTCTAGACATTTTGCCTTCTCCTAGGAATGATATGTAAATTGTTTAAATCTTTAAATTTCAAATCTTAAAGCTATATTATATTAGTTTAGGTAATTAAAAATATTAAATAATAATCTTAATCAAATTTATTCCTCTGTGATAAAATTGATCGTTTCATCGCTCGGCTAAATTAATTTTTTTTAAATTTTATAGTCAAAGCAATGAACCGATTTAATTCATGAAACATTTTTTTTTAATTATATAATTATATATTATTAATTATGAATTTAAGTTACGATAATTTTTAAGTTCAATAATTAAAAGCACTGGCAGTTTTCTTCATGGTTACAAATTTCTATTCATTCACATTGAACGAGTTGTTTTTTTACTTGAAAATTTATTTAATTTTAAGGAATTGAGATGAAATAAAAAATCAGGCTTTTTCTTGGTTTTTTAACCACTATCCACTGCTGCTATAGGTCTTCACTTTAATACTCTATTTTCAAACCTATATAAAAACAGCGATGTGAAAATTGTTATATAAAAAATTTTAATTTAATGATTATAAATGAAATTTTTCCAGGAATTCAGATAATCAAGAAGACTGGTTATGGTGATATTTATTTTTTTGGACCAATATTTTAACAGCTAGTGAGTACGTGAATGATGACCACGAGTTACCTGATCTTCCCATGTCAGTCTTCCTTCTCCATTATCATTCTCAGGTCAGGCTGTGCGATGGACTAGCTTGCTCCTTCTCTCGGCCGTATTATAGATTTCAACAATTACAAATTACGTAGGGGGGGGGGGGGAGAGGAAACTTAACGGGTCCTGGGGCTCCAAGGGTCAAGCTCCCTTACTTCAATAAAGAAAAATTAAGCAAAGAAAGGGAGACCAGAACCAGAGAATTTCTATAAAAAAAAAAGTTAAGAAAATTTAGAGAAGGTTAGATAAGGGAAGCCTCGAAAAAATGCAAGGAACTAAACCATCCCAGATTCAATTTTGGTAACCCTGATAAACTTCAAAATTGATAAGATTTTCTTGAGGCTTCGAGTCTGACATGATAAAATATATTAAAATTTAATCTCAGAACTACACCTGCTCTTTTTATGTCATTGGATTATTAATCACTTTCTCTCCCATTTTCTAGCTTCTTAATTATTTCTTTGAAATAATATAAATATATATTTTATAATAATTTTCACATATCTGATTTATGCTGAGAGGAGCTTTTTGGTGGAGGCAATCAAATATTTAAGATATGGCACTATAGTTGAATCATAATATTCATATCAATGTAAAAATTAGAAAACACCAGATTTCACCAGCACTTAAATCTAGAAGCGTAGCGAAATCGAAAGCAATGATCCAGGATAAGGCACATCGTTTTATTTATTAGTCCAGAATCTATTCTAATGGACGGTTCTTTATTCATCGCTACGCCTCTGCTTAACTCGTTCAGTGTTAATAATAATATTAATAAATATAAAGGATAAATATGGAAATTGTTTTGATTCCTGAACCATGTATTCTTTCTTTTTTTTCTCCCAAATATCTTATTAGTCCTAATGTGAAACCCTATTATAACACTCCCTGAGTTGTATATAGTTGTTGTAAATATAAAATGTAGTCGATTTAAGAAAAGGAGTTAAGTGATTGTTATATTTCTAGTGTCAATATATGCATATTATTATTATCAGAAGGGACTTGAACGGATTTAGACATCTACTCCTTCTAAGGTAGATTAGGCAATATATCTAAATATTTTTTTTAGTTACAGCAGTCTGGTTTTATAGCTTTTTTTTTTTAAATAATGCTTCCTTAGAAGGAGATGGTGATTCTTAATACCTGTCAGTCTGATACGATTGGAAAGAACTTAAGGACCTTTTTAACGATAATTCAAATTTTTTATCGAATCCCATGTATCATAGAAAAATAGGTAATTAATTTCTTTCCCGTCGACTATTTCTAGACCAGCCTGCTTCGTTTTAGTTGTGAACCATAATACTTTTGATGTTTGATGTTATAAAAAGGGTTTTACTCAGAGCTCAACTCCTTAAAGAGAGATTTAATACTTTCTTGTTTTGGGGGGAGCGAGCTCTCCTAGGAACCTAGAAATCAAGAGCCGCCACCCTCCAGTTTTCAATTTATTTTTCGAATATTTTTTTTTTTATTTTTTTGTTTTTTTTTTCGAACCACAGAAGGTTCCGGTGTGGCCCGAAAGCGTAGTTCTGCCGGTGGTCAGCAAACGATCCAGCGATCACAGGAAGTTGTGCCGCAAATGCGGTCGCAACAACAACACAACTCGAGTAGCCACTTAAACTCTAAACATTACAACACTGACGGGAGCCTCAACAGCTTTAGTAGTTCTGAAGGAATGGCGTAAGTAGTTAAAAAAAAAAAAGCAATCATCATCACCAAAAATCAGTCTTTTTATACGGGCTGGCGGACCGAGATGGCGTCCCGCCTGGAATTTTCTTGACGTATTGCTCCCGTCGTTTTCTCTTTTCTTCCGGTTGTCTTTGTTCAGGTTGTTTCTATTCGACTCATTTTCTTTGTCTTTGGATCCTGAGAATTAATCTAATGGCTTTCTGTTTTCAAATAATCAAAAAGGCAAACAGGGAGAGGGCCAGCATTCCTCAACATTCCCTCACAACAGTTTGGTTAATTTATTTTTAAAATTTAAATCAAATCCTTTCTTAATTTTTTTAATTATTTAAACCTTTTCTTATAGTCCTAACTGGTCCTCGAGAAAAAAAGAAAAGCCTTAGAACCTTATCAAAACAACTTCTTTCGCGAACAATTAAGAGATCTTTTTTTTTTTTTTTTTTTTTTTTTTCTTCAAAAAAGCTTTTCGATTTTCTTTTAAGTCAAAGCTTAAAACATTATTTATTCTTGTAATATTTGAACAAAAAACATGTTAAATGAGCACTTTTGATCATTTTATTTCATATATAATAATTGACTTATACTATATAATTAATCTTTATTCTTAATAAAATATTTATTATAGCCTGGACTTGAAAAAAAATTTCTGACACCAAGAGTCGAATCTAGGACTTTTGAATTTCCTGTTCTGTAGCTAGCTTGAGTAGAGCATAGAGCCGGAAAGTCGCGGGTTTGAATTCAGCCTATAATAAATAATTTATTTATATTTATCCGATGATTTATATACCTCTGCTCTTTTCTTTTATAGTAGTTATTATTGTTTGTTGGATTTGTAGTATGAATATCGCTCCTTTTTTTTTTTTTTTGAAGCAAAATATTAGGCTTTGGACTTGTAGGCTACCATATTATTTTCCACTTTCTATTTTGTAAAAGATAGATGATAATATTTATTTTTTGAAATTTCATTTGACCTTTTTTTTGCAATTTCCTTCTGAATCTGCTATGTTGTGAGACGGGGCATAAAATAATCAATTTTTAGGGGCAAAATTTTTTTGTATATAATGATCAAAAAATATATTTTTATAAGATAAATACTTTTAAATTTTTATTTAATATTCTAAATTATTTTAACTTTTCACAGTATTTTTTGGTTGTGGATTTCAAATCCAAGTGAATATTTTAAATTTTTTCATTATCTTTTTGTAATTATTTTGTATCTCAAAAAATTACCAAATTTTAATTATTTAAAAATTTTTTAAATCATTTTTTCTAATTTGCTATTCGAAACTAAAATATAAATTTTTTATTTAATTAAAAAATATAAAACTTGTATTTCGTTCATTCCCGTGGATATCCAATTGACGATTTGAATAAACTTTAATTACATATTTGAAATTAATTAATTTTCGATTTATTCGCACTCTCATCGCTCGTAACAAATTTGTCATGGGAAACTATACATAAAAAGAGCAATTTTTATTATTTACTATGATTTTCGCAACTGAAAATACTCTTAGTTAGTTTTTATAGAATACTGAAAATACTTTAAATAAGTATATTGCGTAAGTTAAGAGAAATTTAGATAATAATCATTAAAAAAAATTTTAATTATTCAAAAGTACAAGCGAGTGGCTAAGCGGATAAGCTTCGGATTACGGATCTGATGTCGCAACCCAACTCGGGTTCGAGTCCGGCTTGCCCCAAAATATTACTCACATCTGCCAAAAGTCTCTTCCTTTGGTAGGAAAATGGGAGGCAATCTCACTCCCAGTAAAAGCACTATGGCCTAAGTACCTCTGAGACGGGAAATCTGTTTCTAAAATTGAATCCATCGATATTAATATAAATATAATATTTGACTTGATGTAGAGGTGGCTGTAGATTTTTAGTGAATTAGGAAAGGAAGGAGTAGCGTCAATACCAATGCAACTCACGACGTTTCGGTCTAAATTTATTGGATCATCATCAGGTCATAATCAGGTGACAATCCAATAAATTTAGACCGAAACGTCGTGAAATCTGTGAATTTCATTGGTATTGATACTCCCTCCTGGCTGCCCCTTCCTGCCCTAATTCACTAAATAAAATTTTCATTTTTTAGTACTCCTTTGTACTATTTGATTTATTTTTTAAAATATTTATTTATTTTTATTTTAATTCTCTCTTTAATAATAAGAAAAAATAAGAGAATATAAAAATATTAAACATTTTTATATGTAATTATTAAATGATAATGTTAATCCATCCTCTCAATATCAGATTGTTTTGGACAAACGCGTCGAATTAAGAGCAACCTAGAATATTATTTTTTATAATAATAATACTTATCTTGACAAAGGAGGCAGTGGCTAAGACGGATAAGCTGCGGATTACGAATCCAAGTATGAAAATAGCTCGGGTTCGAGGCTTGCCGCAATTATTTCCAACTCCTCAAATCAAGTCTCCTCCTGAGGTAGGAAAGTGGGAGATAATCTCCCCCCCCCCCCCCCCCCCCCCCCCCCCCCGCCCGCCAACCGCCCCGGGCCCCCTCACAGGCGTCGCCCCCCCCACCGGCCCGCAG
>JAAAKE020059553.1:12572-25660 GCA_010014785.2 Anisolabis maritima
CCCCCCGAAACCCAAGTGGTATCACAATGGGCCATTGCTGGCCTAAGTGAGTCTCCCCAATGGAGGGCGGCAACCTAAACCTAACCTAACGTATCTTGACCACGCCAAGAAAATCCCTCGCCACCTCTTCATTTGAACTTTTTTTTTTACTAAAATCGACCATATGATGATATTTTGTAATTAGAAAGATCGCTTAAGAAAATCAATCGTTTGTCCAAATCATCTTATATTGATAATATACTTAATCCTAAGGTATTAACTCAGGGGCTCATAGATTGGAATGTGAGTACATGGACCGTAACCACGAGGTACTAGAACGAAGACTGGCATTTTCCCTCTCCTTTCGCCAGTCTTCTTTTCTTTTTCTTAAATTTTAAAAGTTTATTTAATAAAAAAAGTCTTCTATAAAAAATATTTGGGAACCTCGTTTTTGAAATAGAAAAGCGTGTTTCTGTATTTAAAATTAAATTTATATTAACCACAAATTAGAGAAATTTATAGGCTGCTGAAATTATAAATGTACACGAGGAGGTTTAGTAATAAATTAAATTTGCAAGATAGTTAATTGAAACTCCTGAATTTGCCCCTGTTCTATTGAGGAGCAAGCCTCTTCTAAGGTTCAGTGGTTTGTTTCCTGTCCTGAGCGATGAAATTTATTTAAATTATATTGACTACCAATTAATTTAAATAAATATATTCTAAATGGCCTCAGATACCGAAAAAAATTTCCTGAATTTAAACCAGGATCTTCCATGTTACACAAAAGATCCAGGAATTAGTACTTAACATTCTTATATAGTATTATTTGATTACCATCATTTATTTGAAAAAAAAATTCACATTAGCTCTTATTTTGTTGTATTATTTGAGATAAATTTATTTCGGCTAAAGTTAAATGATAGCATGAAACATACTATCCGACAAGGAAGTAAATGGACAAATGATGCTATTGTGTCTTTCCTCACAATTTCGAGGTTGGTGTAGAAAATAATAGATGCGACTTAGAGAGGAATTTAAATCAATGGTATCCCTCAGGACGGGAATCGGCGGGATTATGATACGACCTTTGTCTCTAAATCCAAGAAATAGGGGCCAAAATGAAAAATAATTAAAGACGAAAATAAATCAGATAATTAATATTCAGCATTTTGACAAGCTTCTTCTTATTCCTAAATAAATTTAAAAAATTGCAATACTTAATACCGAATAGCATCTCTTGCCCATTTACTTTCTCGCCGGTTAATATATATATTTTTATCTCTTTTAGTGACTTTTTGACTCTCAATACAAGTTGCCCTCTTCCTGTTTAAACATATCTTGCCCTTTCCTTAGAGATTTTCTCCCGTTCGGGCCGACTCGGGGGCACTACCCACACCCCATTGTATCTCATACCAAATGACTTTTGAAATAAACTATAACTAATAAAATTTTGGAATTATAACAGCAACCTTATATCTTGTGAAATTTATCCATGGTGATTAAATTATATAGGCAATGGGTAATTTTGTTGATATATTGAGAGTTTTGATATGTTTTTTTATCTCTGATGCCATTGGATTGTTTTGGATCTTTTGCGGCGTTGATATCGGCGATTGCTCAGGGCGTTTTTCTATAAGGGCGCAGAATCCGGCGGGGCGCCCTCATCCGCCAACCGATGTCTCCCTTGATCTCTTAATTTCCTTAATTTTGAAAGAGTCTTTCTCAACCCATGTTCCCTGCACTTGGCATGCCCCGTCCACACATGCACATCAAGACCTTTGGGAACATACGCAAAACTGCCACCAGAGCCGCATCAAGCCACCCAACTTTTTTAGTTCTATACATGCCAATGGACCATATCTTCGTTCGTTTAATCAGGGCGTTTGTTTATAATATTTATAATCAGTCTTTTTATATATAATAAAAAATAAGCTATTATAAATTTCATTTTCAATCATTATTTTGGACATACTGTGAAATTAAGGCCGATTTTAAGTATTCTTACTAACTTAAGAAAAAAATTCTTATAGGGGAATTATTAAAACAAACAATACATATTTCATATTCGAGATATTGTTTTAACTTGTAAAACTTTCATTATGAAATTTCCTTTCCCCGAGATTTTTAAGTTCTTAGAATAACAGGATTGGTTATGATTGCATTATATATTAAAATTAAGGTTATTCTTGTGTTATCTTCTACAACTTAAAATATACGCGTTCTTTCTCAAGAACAAAAATCACACGACTCTCTCCTGGTGTTTAATCTACATTATAAGAAAAAGAAGCAGGGTATATTTTATGTATGAGTGGCGTCCGAAATAAAAGTATATTTATTCTCTTTCCTTTCAACAACAATAAAAACAAAATATCTTAATTTTCTCTTCAATAATCATACTATATTACAGTAAAATTTTAGAAAATTCTTTTTAAACAAAGAGGAAATGAATTTTTTATTTTATAAACAAATTATTAAAAATAATTATCACATCTCTCCAATAAATATTAATATATAATATAAATATTATATAAAAAATAACTAATTCTCCCAGAATATCGCTTCTTTATTCCCTAAGAATTCAGTAAATATTTTGCTAATTATTAATTTTTTCAGTTTTTATTAATTCAAATTTTTTAAATACAATAATATTAAAATATTTATTTTTTATTGTATTATATATCTTGGCAATTATGTCCGAAATTCTTACTAAAAAATAAATGATTGAAAAAGAAATTTGTAAATTTTATATCCTATAATAATATCTTCAATTACAAATGCATTTATTTATATTTGAGATATTTATTTATATCATATTATTATTATTATTATTCAACTTACGTCACCTTTAATACTTTGAGGAATAAAGTTTTTTATTTTTTTAAAGAAATAGAGTATAAAATATTTTCCATAAATAAATAAAGTAGCAGTGGAAATATTTTGTTGTATAACTCATGGATATAAAATTTTTATTTATTTTAGGCTGGTCTGTCGGATTAATTAGCGGAATAGATATAAAGTGGAAATTTTATATATCATCCGACTCATCCTAAAACGAATAGGACAAGACGCTTATGATTTCTATAAAACCTTCAAAATTTTAAGTACAATACAAAAATAGTAAAATTATTTGGGATTATATAATGGCGTGATTTCAATTAATCCTTAAAAATTTTGTACTTTATTTCAACATACAAGTTGTACTATGTGTTTCAAAAATTCATTCGTTTGCTTGGTGGAAGGCAGGCAACCCAAATTTCCAAATCGCGCATGGATTAATTTCTTCAGAGACCTACGCATGCTCAGATCTTAATTTCTCTGGAGATTTAACAACTACGCAGTGGTCATTTGTCTGGTCTACCTTCCAGCAAATAAAAGCGAATCAATTTTTAGTACTCTATTAAGAATCGATGTAATGTCTTCTCTCGCATTATTATCTAATAATTTGAAATTATTTTAAAATTTAATAAGAGATCTTTTAAAAAAATCTGACAACGTTTTTTTTTAATCTAACAAAAATGTCCAAAATATTTTTACCAATAATAATAATAATACATAAATAAATGAATGAATACAATTTGAAAAGGATGATTTATCTTTAAACAATGTGCACCCAATTATAATTTATGCATACATTGCATATATATATATATATATATATAAATATTATTTACAAACATTCCCTAAAAAATATATAGATATATATTTATCAATTCAAGACAACACTGAAACCTATCTCAATTACCCAATTTTCTTTTGTTTATTTTGTAATCTATATCATATATTTATATTATATTAGTATAATATTTCAATAGATATATTTATATATATATACGTGTATATATATATATATGCATATTTGTTTTATATCTTATATATATATATATACTTAAATATTGAAAATATATTATAAATTTAATTGAATATAATGACTTTATCTGCCATCCATGATATTTGCATGTTTCGCTTGATATTTAATCATTTTTTTTTTTTTTGCTAAACCTGTTATATATAATTTGTAGAAAAAATTACATTAAAAAATAATTAAATAATAATTCTACTAATTAAAATTTTTAAAGATATAACATTAAAAAAATTCAATAATATAAATATATATAAACAATTTAAAATAAAAAAAATGCAAACCTTGCTTTTTTTTAACCCTTTAAGTTCGTAACAATAGAAAACAATTTTTTTTATAAAATACAACAAAATAATCTCAAAACACAACTTTTACACAACGTTAACCCTAAATGCATGAAATAATGCATATTGGCAGCATGATAACCAATTTCACTTAACAGAAAAACAGAGCATTTGAAATTAGAAATTTTATAAAAAATTTTCCAGTGGTTGTTTAATTGTTATAAATATTAGTATTGTTTTTATTTATTTATTTATTTTTTGTTTTAATACCAATTTTTTTTTTATTTTGGAAATAAATTTTATTTTCAATTTTTTTATGGGATTGATGACCTGGGATTCAGCATCCTGGGGTAATGGCGTAAATATAATTAGACCGCCCATTATTTCATTACACAAGAGAGAAAAAAGCGTTTTTACACTGCCTCCGATACGATCTCTAGCGATTTCTGTTAAAGAAAAGTATTCATTTGTTAAAAAAAGGATACTTTTTCACTGGTCATGTTAGAATGCAGGGTCGCATGCCGATCAAAATACAGGAATCCCTTGATTATCGTGGTTATTGCCACGAAAAATACCACAATCAATTCTAAACATTTCTTTGATGGTAACTTCCTTAGCTCCCGCGATAATTCGAATTTGGACCTTAATAATTGGAATTATGATATGGATAAATCGGGAATCGCGCTAATCGAGGCATTCCTATATTATCTCTTTGTAAAGAAAGAGATTGCATGCATTTCATGTTGATTTGATCGTAGGCGATGAATCTGTTAAGCGAGAACGACTAATGAAAATTTGAAATTATCGCTTTCAGAATAAAAAAATTATATTAAATAACGACCACTGAATTTAATTATATTATTATTATTAGTTTTCTTTAATTAACTTTGTTTTTCTCTTTTTGTCACTGCTAAGCCTCTATCTTAGATCACTTCCCTAATTTAGAGCATGTAGCTTTCATTTTCTTTGATTTGTTTTTTGTTTTTTCGATTTTTCAGAAGTTGATGTATTGATATCTCTTTTTCTCATCATTCGTATGTCACACCATCATTGGTAGCACACTAACACACAAGAGACCTTAATGATTACATATCTCTTGATATTTATTTTCCCTTCTGTTACTTATCTCTAACTACGATATAATGTCTTCTCTCTCACAATGGACGAACTCTTTCTCTTTATGTTGTATCACTGAATGTCGTGTGTTCTCTCTTTGTCTCTGAGTGAGTATGTGTCTTAAGTGATAATCACTCTGGTAAAAAAGCAGTGTCCTATTTTGATCCTATGTCTTGTATCTCTAACAAACCTTTCTTCAAATCTTATTAAAACACTGTAATTACTCTTGTAGATTTTAACACACGCACACACACACATATATATGTGTGTGTGTGTTTCCTCTATACCTTTCCTGCGAGTATACTTCTCTATTAGTTTATTATTTTCTATGAAGAAAAATGGGTAATTGTCAGACTAATGGCATATTGCTCAAAATATGGAACTTGCTAAAGTTGCAATTTTTTAAAGGTTCAGATTTGTTCATGAAAAAATTTATGGTCTCGAGTGTTATGTTAAACCTAGAAAAAATGAAAAATAAAACCTAGTCTTATTATTTATTTATTTGATATTTAAATATATATATTCAGATGTTTCCATTCTTATAATATAAAAACTGATCACTGTAAAAGATGATATTTTTGATTGGTTGTAGCAGTAATTTTCTAGAATTAGCATGTGAAGTTTCCATTCGTTGGGTAAAATACAGGATGCTGTGTTCTTGAGAATTCAGTTATTTTAAAAGATGGGACGAATCCTAAATTTTCTTGACTCTCGAATTTTTCGAATCGTTTATTTTAGGATAGTAAGAAAACAAGACTTAGAATTACTTATTTTATTGATCTGTGTTAATTGAATGGATGCTGTCAGTAAAAATAGACTTGGGGGCTTAGGAAACATTTGGGCCCAAATTATTAATAGTTGAGGAATTAGGAAAATGGCGTTGGTTATATAGCGACATGACATCCCAGGGACTCCATATCAGCGTTAAGATAATTAAATCAGGTAAATTAAGATGGGTCACTTTAACATATAGCTAGGATGGCGGGGGAGCTAATGCCATTTAGGACAGTAGGGAAAAGGCTAAGGAGTTGGACGAGATGGGTTAAAAATATCACAAAAGATCCCGGAGTTGGAAGGATTGGAGCATACAGGAGATGGATGAATGGAGGTGATGAGCTCACGAGGTCCTTTAGCACCAACAGAATAATTACAATTCTATTAAAATAAGAATTATTTCAGGTATTAATTAATATAATAATAAATATTAATTTACTTAATAAATTGCTCTATTAATTAAAACCCACCATCATCGAAATTTCAATAAATTCTTCTTTTTTTTTTGTTATAAACGTCACTTAAAATAATTTTTATTAATTAATTAATTTTTACATTCGAATTCTTTATATCTTATATGAATTCAAGATGCACAAAATTATTAAAAGTTTATTTTGCATTGTTATAAATTTACAATAATCCAAAAATAATAGTAAAACCAAGAGATGTGGGTAATTAGTCTTTAAAAAATTATTAGCCTCCAATTATTATAATAATACAAGATTGTCTGAGGGTTCATTCACACTAGAAGTGAATTTTCTTAATGGAATACACAATAGAAATGGAGACTTTAACACTAGAAGCCAGACAAAAACTGCGTTTTGATTTTAATACATAAATTTTTCTTCTGAAAAAAATTTGTTTGATTACAATTTGAACCATTTAAAAATATTGCATTCTTTCTTTCTCTCTCTCTCTCTCTCTCTCTCTCTCTCTCTCTTTCTACCCTTTGCCTAAAATAATATTTTTTTATTATTAGTTTAGTATGAGATGGTTAAAAAGTTGATGAAGAATTTCCAGTGTACTATTCTCATCCTGAATATCATTCAGGTGGTCGCCCTCGTTGCGATTGGCCTCCGACGGCGGTCAGTTGTCTGATTTTATCGACGGATTGGGTCCCGGGCAACTTGTGGGACGACAAGTTTTGGGAGCGCCAGCTCTCGGGGATATTCAACTGTCCATGTGCTATCAGAAGGGCTTCCTCGAGGTGGAGGTGATCAGAGCACGGGGTTTACAGGCACGACAAGGCGCCAAATCACTACCAGGTAAAATAACACCATGGACCAATTTTTCTGGCACTTCGAAAAATAAGGGTGTTTATATTTAAAAAATATATAAGAAAACACACGATGAAAAATATATTTGGATATGTGTGTGATTGTGTTTAAAGTCTATTTAAAGGCTCATCACGACGAATTGCTTATAGTGAAAACAAAATATCATATTACAAAATTTTTTTATTTTAATTTTAAAGTGTTCATCATAAAGTTTTGAGGTTTAAAGTTTCTGCCAGTCTTTTCTTCTTTTGTCTTTATCAGGGTTAGGTAGTTTTTCTAGATCTCATCTGTCAACCTCACAGTGTATAAATAAAGCGGCCCATTCACTTTCAAACCGGTCGTACGGTTTTGAGGTTTAAGTAAAGGAATACACTTGCCGATCGTGCCGGCAGTTGATGTCTGAACTGTCACTAGGATAGGAAGTTTGGTTAACACTTCAAACATCAAACGGCTTTTCTAATTCAAACCCTATTCCCTTACTTTCAAGCTTGTATGAACATAAACATACCAAAGCTTGTACGATCAGTTTTAATGTGAATGGGCCGCTTAATAAATCAAAAATTATATGCTTGCATGTTTTTCATTTCTATTCAGACTTTTCTTCTTTTATTTAGAAAACTTGTCTATTAGAATATTCAAACAACACATCTTTGTAGGTTTAAGTAAAACTAAGATTAATACAGAGAGATATATCTAGTACGTAGGCTTATTCTCTAAAAGAATATTTAATTAAAATTTTTAATATAAAATTTCTGATTTTTAGAAAAATTCAAATAAATTTTCAAAGTGAATATTTATATTATTTTAGGATCAAACAAAAAGTTAACTTTTTTAAATTAAATTTTAATTAATTAAAATTCACTGTAGAACCTAGTATATTTTAATATTCAAAATAGTTTTTAATTAGAATTATTTATTTTTTCAGCACCCTATGTTAAAGTGTACCTTGTTAGTGGTAAAAAGTGCATCGCCAAATCCAAGACTACCTCCGCGAGGAGAACACTAGATCCTCTCTATCAACAACAGCTGGCTTTTAGAGAACCCTTTCAGGGGTGCATACTACAGGTACATATTACTACATTTTAAAGAGTATCTTTTTGCTTATAGTGAAAACAAAATATATTATAAAATTTTTTTATTTTAATTTTAAAGTGTTCATCATAAAGTTTTGAGGTTTAAAATTAGACCACTATCGTCAGTTGAGTCTTATGGAAATATGTGTATCTAGGCCGGTCTAGTAAATCTATATTATCAATTCTAGTGTGATTTAATAAAGACTTGAGATCTTAGATTTGCGCGCGCTACGAGTAACGGGGTGAAAATAGTGACAGGATTTTGGAGACATCCCGAACAAACCATTTTTACTCGCGGCTGCGAAGCGTTAAGACGTCACAATTGATCTCTTCAAAAGCAATCGTCGAAATCTGTCGATATTTGAAAAAATATAAGATATTTTTCCTAAAAAATAAGATATGAAATTTTTCCTTCATATCACTTATAATTTTTCTACTCTATATTGTTGTTTTTTTTTCTGTTTCAGGTTACAGTTTGGGGGGACTACGGACGCATTGAGGGGAAAAAGGTGTTTATGGGCGTGGCTCAAATAATGCTGGACGATTTGAACCTGTCGAACATTGTGATTGGCTGGTACAAGTTGTTCGGGACCACGTCTTTGGTTAGTGGTCCCCCGTCACTTGGCCTCTCAAGGCGCAGTTCCCTCGCTAGCCTAGACTCCCTCACCAGCCATTGAACCCGGAAATAAGCTTTGATATTGAGACCAACAAATAACTAACCATCTAACCATAACCACCATGCTTCATTTACCATGTTAGAGGCCTTAAAATACAAAAAAAAACAAAAACCTACAGCAACGATGATGATTCTCTTCAAAAAAGAATAATAATAATAATAAAATAAGAAATAAATAAATAAAATTAAAAAACTAAAAAAAAATAAAAATCTTTTAGATTAATTATTATATAAAATCTAAAAGATGCGAATTGTGATTGTCTTAAAATACGGGCATTATTAATAACAACCATTAGAAGATGTTTTTTGATTTTTTTTTTTTTTATTTATATAAAAAAATTTTCAATATCAAAGCTTCCACCTAAATAATTGCAGTTCTGAATTTTTATATAAACTTATTAGAATAATAATAATACATATATAATGTATTTATATATGTAATCAGATTTCATTCCCCTGGGGAATACATAATAGCTGTGATGCTTAAATTTAATTCATGAACTGCCGAAATTTAAAGTTAGATAAAATTTCAATATTTAAAAAATTAGATAAAACTAATTCAAAACCCCCGTTCACCCGCCCCATTTAAATTCATTTCACATCATCGTATTTATGCATATATAAATATATACATAAATACAATAATGAATGGGTTGATAGAATGATTATAATTTTGTATTGCTTAATTCATAATAGTTATTACATATCAGATTAATTATGTTTGATTCTAATTTTCTCAATTAAAATAATGCCAATCCATGTCAAATCAAAGCGGAAATGAAAATAATACTTATACACTACATGAATTGACTTAATAGCCTAATGTGTATATACATATAATATAAAGGCGGATTTTTATGAAATAGTTATTTATATCAATAATAATACTTACAATATTATTAAGGGATTAAGATGATGGTTTTTTTAAAACCGATCATGATGATCTATTGTATAAAAATTTTTTTAACTGAAGAGTAAACCGTGGAATTTTTTAAAATATAATATTAATATTAACTAGGCTCTGTTTGAGACATGAATATAAAATAATACAAGTGCAGCTAAAAACAAATAAGAAATCTCGTGAAAACGCTAAATACTTATTTATTCTTCTCAAGTGAAATTTTTAATTATTCTTAGGTTAATTAAAAGCTATGATATTCTAATATATAATATATGGTAACGTTATACAAAAACTATCTTTATTACACTTATTGCACTTTTGTCCCCCGTCCCTAATGATGTGTAAAAATATTTTTCTTCCTTAGTTCTAGGGTCCTTATGTTGATTTCACAGAAAAAAATACACTTATAGATTATCAATTCTTGTTTACTTTGTGAGCTTTAATGCACCCTATGTAAGGACCTAGCTTTGCAATTTATTTTTAACTAATGAATTGATCTCCAAATTATTTTCATCAAAAAGCCTGTGTCTTTTTGATACAAAATTTTTTGTGGAAAAATTGGAAGCACCCATTTGATTCTTCATGGGTTAACATTCGAGCGGCATTTTGAATAAATTTGTATGGCAAATAGTACCCTAATCCAAAGTCGAGTTTGATTTTTATCCTTTTTATATTTCAATAAAGATTTAACAAACGTATAATTAATATTTATTAAGTCACACTTCTGAAAAAAATGTGCTTCAATCGAGTGACTTCGGTGGTGGAGCGGTCAGCACACACGGGCTCAAACTGAGAGCGTGGGTTCGAACCTCGGTGGAAACATTTTTTTCTGAGATGTAATTATTAATTACATGTTTGTAATCATTTCATTGACTTTATATGGTATATATAATTTATAATTAATTGCATAGTAGATTTTCCCTCTATGTAAGAAAGAAAAGATGCGGCTTTACATCGCAGATCCTCAAGTTCAAGTTTCAGGGTGATAGTAATTTTCTCAAGCTTCCAAGTTAAGATATATAAATAATTTTTTCCATATCTTAAAATTGCTTCCAAAATTATTTTTAATATAAAAAATTAAATTATAATAATTTCTTCGGTAATATAAAATTTTGTTAAATAAAAATAAAGATTATTTGTTCAAGATCATGCCCATTAGATTTTCTTATTTGAAACACGGGTCACCTTGTATTTATTTATTTTCATCTGTCAAACATTTCTATGAAATAATTTAAGCAAATTTTCTCCCCTCTTGTTTGTTATTTATTCATCATTTAATGAAAACAAATGAATTGAATTATATATACGTAATAGTAAGAGGGGTTGATATGACTTTATTTTAAATAAAAATCAATTTCTTCCATACGATGTTAAATAGTACTTAAAAAAAAAAAAAAAAAAAAAAAAAAAACCGATTCCATTACAAAGAGATCGAGGTATTTTTCATTATACTGCTCAATTATACACCTGTTTTTTTTCTTTATTCACTTTACTATTTCATTGATGTTTCATTGATGCTTTATCACTGCCCATTTACTTAGATTTTTAAATAAAGAATTAAAATTTCATCTCTTATTTTGAAAATTTTATTTTTATTATAAGAAAAAATTTTTTTTTAATTTTTCGATTTCATATTAACTAATATTATAAGAATTTAATTTTTTTTTTTTTAATTCGAATTGAAATAGAAAATTGATTTTTTTTTTATAAATAATAATAATTTGGAATTTATTTTTCCAACAATGGTTCACATTACAGATTACAAGAAGTGACTGCATTTTTATAAACAAGTTGCTTACATAAAAAGAAAAAACTTTTTACTATAAATATCCCCCTGCAGTAACTGATGAATGATTAAAGGTCAAAAGCCAAGGCGAAGCTTTCCCCTCTCTCACCGCAGCTTTGTTTGGTTGAAGGTAGTTGTTTGACCATAGGTAAAGAGACAGAGAGATCTTAGTGGGGGTATCTTAACCCCGCTAGTGTACTAGTACAGCGGGGGTAATTCATGTCATCATCGAAAAACGACAAGACTATAATAAAGAAAATATTTTTTTTTTAATTAGGAGCCAACCATGTTTTATTTATTATTATTTTACTAATATTCGAATTTAGAAAAAACTAAAAATTTTTAATATTCCTTGGAAGTACTTTAATTAATTTTTCAAATTTTGATTACCCCAAAAATGTATTTAATAATAATAATAATAGAAATAAATGTTAATTAAATCAAATAATTTTCATCATGAATAAAATTACAATTTTCATTTTAAAAATTTATTAATTTTAAATCTTGCAAAATTTATAACAATAGAGGAGGGACTGATCCCTCTTTTAGTCAATACCTGAAATTTTTCTAACTTATATATTTTAATTTCAACAATAAATTTTTAATGAATAATCGATCGGTTCCTGAAAAGCAAATATTTCAGTGAAATCTCTTTATCCTCATATCAAATGACTTCACTTTGCTTATAAATAAAAGCAAAGTAAAAATGTTATCGTATTATTAAAAATATCTCTATGTAATTATATAATATTTATATATATTTTTTTAATATATATATATATAATTTATGGACGTCGCCAGAACTCATTTCACGGAGGACTGAGATGAGGGGGAGAAAGGGGGGGAGGGTTAAAAATCAAGGTAGTAAGTCATCAAATGCCTTTCTAATTCCAAAAAATAACTTTATATTCCTAAATTGCTACCTATTCTTATTTCCATAAAAAGCCAATTTTTACGAAAAAAATTTCCATTTCCAGGGGAATGTCTCCTTTTCTGGCGACGCCCATGTTAATAAATAAATTTATCATGTGGATAGAATAATTATAGAATTGCAATGACTTCATTTTCGGATGTTTTTTTAATTGATCAATAATAATTGGCTATTGGTCTATTTGAGCAGTTCAGAAATTTCAAACATCTCATTTAAATTATGAATTTTTAATTAATTTACATCAGGGAAAAAATGAGAGAATTTTTATTTATTTAAAAAACGAAATTTCAGTGGGGACTGCAGTTTCAAGGGATGTATAATTATAATATTAATTTTATTCTCTCTCTCTCTTTTTTTTTTAAGTTTTTTTCGGCATCGGAAACCATTTAGACTCCGTCCTTATTTATTTATATTAATTTTATTTTCCCTCTG
>JAAAKE020059664.1:0-25659 GCA_010014785.2 Anisolabis maritima
TATTTAAATTGATTAAATATTTTTACTTATTTTTAAGTTTTTTTTTTTTTTTTTTTTTAATAATTAATATAAGAATTATATATTTGATTTTAGGGCTTTCAAATATTTTTAAAAGAAATAAATGAAATATAAACAGAATAAATCTATTTGCCTATATCAAAAATAAATAATTTATAGAAATTTAAAATTAAATTTGATTTCGAAAATAATTTATTCAATAATTTGAGGAAAATTATTTAGACTACATTATTAATACAAAAAGATTTTTTTAAAATTCTCTTTTTATATAACTTACTAAATTAATGATAAATAATTTTTAAAAGAAAAAAATATAAATGAACTTATTAGGCACTCTATATTTATTTCTCCTTGTTCTATATACATTTACGAAGCAGTGAAATGCTACTATATAAACAAAATTGTGCCTATTAAATTCATAAATATTTTAATATTCCGATTGTTTTCAATATTATAATTAAATAAATAAATATTAAACAATTTGAGGTTTTCTATTATTATTTCTAATAGAAATAAAATGAAAATAAAATATTTAAAGAAAATTCAAAATATATTTTCTATCCTTATGGCAAAATAAAATTCCTCCTTTCATTAATTAAAAGGTTATGTTTATAAATCTTTGACATGAAAATTTGGAAGCATTCCGGAATTTTTGATAAAATATGAGCTTATTAGATTGTTTTCAGTTTACTGGGCGTATTAAATAAATATTACTTCTCAATTCATTAAAGAAAATTACTAGTAATTAGGACTTGATTATTTCTTGAGAAAATATGAATGAACTAAAAATTGAATTTTAAGAAAACCTTAAATTGTTTTTGAAAAATAATTTTTATAGCCTCTTTTCAAAGATTTGATTTTTAATCTCTGAAAATATCAATTTAATCACACAAATTTGTTGAGTTGGAATAGATTTGGTTTCTAGTTTTGTAGATTAAGAAAAAGTGTGTTGAAGAAGCGAGTTTTTTTTGCACAATGTTTTGATTTGTTGTTGTCTCGTGGATGGTAAATTGATTGGTTTGTTTAAACATGCTATCAATCAGTCTGACGAGCCATTAGCCGGGGCCGGAGGAGCTGCTCCGGTTGACGCCAGGGTACGAATCGGTCGCTGACTCTCCATCTGAGTCTCTTTTCGTACTTTGTGTTATCTTGACTTGTCTCCTTGTAGCATGCCCAAAGCTCATCTCCTCTCGATTCAACTCGGCATTTTTCTTTCTCTTTATATTTATATATAGATGTAGATTACATTTTTTTCTTTGTTAATTCCAGAATCAAGGGAATTAGAGAAAATATTGAATATTTAAAAATTTAGGCAGCATTCCATAGTTGCTATAATCAGGACTGCAAGGCCAAAACAAAGCACATAATTCTGCCCCCCCCCCCCCTTCAAAAAGTTGATTTATCATTTTCAATTCAATATATAATAGTTTAAATAAGCACCTAATACAAAATACAATTTATAATTTTTGGACCAAATTATATTTTTAATTCAAAACTACACTACTTAGGATATTGCATTACATTAACATCTACAAAAAACTTCTCTATATACACCTTCTGACTGCTGCGCCCTAGGCCATGGCCTATGTTTGTGAGATCTTTTTTGAAAATTGGTGTCAAGGAGGAATTATTTTGCCTCTTATATTTTTTTTCTTTAAAATTTCTGTTCTACAATGGTACTTCTGGCATACTCAGTCAATTTTTATCTGCCTTTACACTAAATATTGAAATATTAATATTTATTTTTGTAAATTAAGGATTTACATCTATATATAATATATTTGTATATTCTTTGTATGAAAGATATGCCAAAATCGTCTCTATTTCTATTTTTACAAAATATTCTAAATATTTTATTCTAAAAACAATAAATATTATTGATTATGGTTAATAATTTCTTTTGATATTTTACAGAGCTGGAAGAAAGTTTGAAAATATTTTAAAAAATTCGATTACTTAAAAAAGTCAATAAAAAAGAAAATAGAAAAAATTTTATTGGTTAAACCACTAACAATTTAGGATATTTAAATTAGCAATCCACATCCTGTTATAAGTTAACAACAGAATATATACTTTCATTATATCACAAGTCGCATGGTATACATTTTTTTTTTGGAATTATTTTCTCAGCCATATAGTTATTGAAATGGTTTAAAATGTAATCATTCCATATTTAAAAATTTTTTTTATAACTTAAATAATTAATTTTTGTATTTGTTTCAACTCAAGTAATTTTATTTATTAAGAAACAAACTTAAAATTATTTGTCATAAAAGATATTGATAGATAGATATATTATATTAATATTATCCTCAACTTTCTAAAGCTGTCACAAATGACGGAGTTAAATTTTTTTTGATTAAATTAAATAGAATTAATTAAAAATAAGTAAAGTAATTGAAATCGCTTATAATTTCTTATTGATCTATTATTTAAATAATATTTATCCAGCTCTAGTAATTTATCAAATTGATTTGTCACATAAATTTTGGCAAATAACAAAACAATAATATTTAACTTTTCCAAATTTGCTAAACAAAAAAAAAGGATTTATTCTATTTATTGTTATATTATTGTTATTTGCCTTTAAAATGTTCAATTACTCACAAATATATATATATATATTTTATATTTACATCACACATCCACTATTGTATTGCTTCATTTTCTGGTATTTATTCTCTTTCACATTTTTTTTGCCTTTTTTTGAACTTTTGCTTGAGTGTTGGTATCTTTAGTTTTTAAGACCGATACTAAAAAAAAATTCATATTCTATTTCCTGAAATGTTTTCAGGAAACTGTCGGACTTTGTTAATCATTCAAATAAATAATTAGATTAAATAAACTTCCTTAATTTCATCTAATATATGGGAATCGGTTATTTATGTTTTTTAAATTAAAAAAAAATTAATTAATCTTTTTACTTTTATAAATTATATTTTCTTATAAATTTTAATATTAATAATTGAAAATAATTTTTACACTCATACATATAGCCCGGTAAATCTAAGTTTTGATTTGGAACTATTTCGTAGAAAGCTAATTTTTGGATATGTGACACTATTAAAATAAGATCTTTCTGAAAATTTCCCAACTTACCAATAGGGTGGGAGAAAGTATTCGAAATGGTTCCAAAGTTAACGCCTCGGTTTTTATGTTATTCCTTCATAACTTCATTAATATTTGTCCTGTAGTCTTTAGAGGCATTAGCAATATGTAATTTAATATTCTATAAATTATTAAAAAATCAACTTTAAAAAAAACAAACTTATTTTATTAATTTTATTTTTTCCTTCATAGTACATTTTAATTATAAAAGAAGCAAGTATTAAACGAATAAGGATGCTGATATAAACGTTTTAGAAAATTTAATACAATTTCATTTGAGCCCTAAATAAAATCATTACAATAATTTAAAAATCAGTTTTTTTTTAAATAATGTCAATTCTTTTCGTTTCTTAAAAATTTATAAAGAGATCAAAGTTGTTGTTGTTGTTAAATCACAGTTTGTCTGAAGCTTATAGGACAAACACTAATAAAGTTATGAAGGAATAACTGAAAAGACGACTTGTTAACTTTGCACGCTATTTTGAATACTTTCCCCAATTCGGAAAGTTGAGATATTTTCAGAAAAATCTTATTTTAATAGTGACTAATACATATCCAAAAATCAGCTTTCTACTTATTAGTTTTGGGTTTAACGACATTTTCTATTAGATTTACTGAGTTAATATATAAATAAAAAAATACATATCTTTTAATTTATCTTTTATTACTGTTTTGACACAAAAATGTATCAATTTGTCATTTAATCATTTAGTTTAATAAGCCCTACTAGAATAAATTTTAAATATTTCTCTAAATGTTCATTAGATTATTCCTTATTTTTTCTAATATAAATATCTTCTAATATAAATATTTTCTCAAAACAAATTTAAAACACATGAGATTTTAGTTTCTCAAAATGTTCATGGAACACTGGAACAAATGTTATTCTAGTTTATCAAATAGTCCCATCTAACTTATTTGATTTTGTGTCATCGTTTTATTTTATAAAAATTATTATTTTTTTTACACTACTACATTTGGAAAAAAATTTACGACTAAGTACATGCATGATTGAATTTAATCTCTAAATTTAAGCTGAGAAGATAACCCGAAATTGGTGTTGTTTTATTAATAACTCAGGTCCATATCTATCTACTATAATTAAACGAGCTAATCTTGTGTACATATATATCTAAGTATATATATGTAAATTTTTTCTCGAAATCAGCTCTAATAATTTTGATGAAATTTGGTCTATTCACTAATTTGGGGGCGAGGGATTGTTTGCCCTAAGTCTCATCTTGAAAAAATTCATTCAATCTCTATACCTATTTGGATGAAATTTTCAGCATCTAACGGTTTTGAAGAAATTTGGTATATTGATGTTAATGAATCGATTTCACTAGGTCTTATCTTTAGGAATATATATTTAATATATACCTATCTGTTTGGTGAAAGGAGTGACTCAATCGTTAGGTCTGCAAAAACCCTACTGTTGAAAGATATATTGTTGGTTCTTTTTGCCAAATTAAATAAAATAAATTCGAGTGAAGCAGCTACTAAAAGCTTATTAGACATATGAGCGCTTGAAGGCTCTTGAGTAAACAAGTAATTTATTTATTTATTTGAAAAATAATATACATATGACTCTGAGATTAGTATGTCCCGTATGAGCATAGATAATTACATGTAATTTTATTTTCAAAGGAATATAAGAATAGACTATAAGTAAATATATAAAATAAAAACAAAACATATAAAATACAAACAGCCCCTGTGTCAAATGCCCTTCTCATTCAAACTCATCCATAGAACTTAAATACAACTCCAGCTGTATTGAGTTCTACAGAGAGTCGGCCCTCATTAGGAAGAACCCCCGAAATGTCTGAATCAATAGACCCAATCGGGACATTCTTAATCTATAATTTTTGTTGTTCACAAAATTCAGCAGTTCACAGAGATACGCTAGTGAGGCACTTTTAATAATTTTATACAAGAACACCCCAAGAGATATTTTCTTCTCTCAGTGAGTCTGAGCCACCCCAAATGTTCGTAGTACTCACTTATTTAGCAGTATTTCTGAACGCCAAACACAAATCTAAAGCAGGCGTTTATTGCCATATCTAGCCTATGGCTCAGCTCAGCCAAAAGTCCATCATAAACCGGACAACCATAATTGAAATGTGACATCAATAGAGAGATAACCAAATGTGGACGTGTCCGAAGCGAAAGAAATTTCTATTACGCCACAATCGAGTCAAAATCCCATAAACCCTTCTATGCACCACCTGCATGACCATGTCATTCCACTATCAAACATTATACCCAGGTATACACACCTCTCATAATTAAGTGATGTTCCATTTATTTCGACATTGAGTATTCCATACAATACTTTCCGTGTAATGGCTCGGCTTCCAATTATGGTTACTTTAGTCTTTTTATCAAGTAATGTGTGTATCAAACAAAACGAATAGAATATACATCTTAAAACTCATCTAATTTGAGGTTAATAATTTGAAGTTAATATATGAATTTTAATTAAAATCGTTAGAGCCACAAACCACTTCCTGAACTGTTCTTTTTGGTTTCAAGGGACTTTAAAACATCTATTTCTGTTGAAAATTCAACATCACTATTTGGGACGATCGTATTACTTTCCTTTATTTTTTATAGGGGAAAGTGATGCGCTTAGAGATACTATCAAATGACTTTAAAATTATTAATCATTAGTATTATACCTAAGATTTTTCTAAAAGGGCTCAAGGTTTTCAAATTGTTCATATATTTTTCAATTAATACCAAGTTAATTGCAAATTGTACCCCATTTTTAAATGTAAGTTAAAAAATTTTAAAAATGTCTTAAAATTAAATTACAATTAACTGAAATTAATTAAACTAAAATTTAAATTGAACTAAACACTAGAAATATCATTAAATCAGGTACAAACAAACATGGGATATTTTCTGTTACTTAACAACTGATAAAATTCAAACTCAAGACGTCATCAATTTTTTTTTTTCAAAGTTTTTCTACAAAAATGGAAAATATCCTGGTTGATAATAAAATTAACAGGAATATCATCTTATTTTATGTCCCAGAGCATTTGTAGATTCATTTTCCTTTCATTCAATGCATTCTCTCATCATAGTTAAATAGTGTCTCAAAGTGTCCCACAAGTATTTTTTAATATATTATAAGTGCCCTAATTTAATATTGTAATTAATTAGAGATAAATAGACTATAATATAAATAATATCAATACTAATTTGTTAATAAATGGGTTAATTGAATTTTTCTTTAGATGCAAAAATTCATTTTGATGATGCAAAAACAATCATTTCTCTATAGAATTTTAATAACCCAATGAAGGGGGAAATATTTATAGGGTAAATCTTTTTGCATGTAAAAGAAAGTACCTATGACAAAATAGATACTATAAATCTCTAAATTTAATTTAAAATATTGATGTCTCATCATGCCCTCGTCTCAAATTTCCCCACTTTTCGTTATTTCATAGGCAAGAGAAAGTAATTATACTTAGAAAAAATAAGGACATCTTAATGATCATAATTTGATAAAATAATTTAAATTAATGAAATTAATTTACAATTCACTTATCTAAAAAAAAGTCAATCAATATAAAGTTTTTTTTAAAAGTTTCTTTTCTAAATATAAAATTATTTTTATTACTGAATTAAAAATCAGTTTTGACCAAATGGACACATTTGAGGGAAAAAGAGAAAATCAAGCCAAATGTCCTATTGGTTCTAGTTAACTATCCTCAGGCTCATTATTTAAAACAAAGTATCATCTCTGTTCTTTTCTTTTTTAAATTTTCAGAAAAAAATAAGAAAATTACTTGGAATATTTTCTTGATCCAGAGGATGATCTTATGACTGAAACATTACTTACAATCGACAAATAGAAACTCTGTCTCACTTGATAATCTCGTTTTTATTCTCTTCTCACTAATATATTTATTATTATTTAATTTATAATTATTTGTTATACCATTAGAGTAAAGTTGAAAATATTTCTATATACTCAAAAGACCTGTATTAGTATTTTTTTTAATACCAAGCTTTTAGACTTTTAAAAAAATTCCTGCTTTTTGAAAGGATCTTTTTAATGTGGAAATTTGATACATCTTTGTGCAACATTCTATGTAAATATTAGTTGTTATTTTTGTGTCACTCTCTCACGGTTTATATAATTTAATAATATAATTTCTCTCATAATTTTTTCTTTCTTTGTTTAACTTTTTTCTTTTCAAATAAACCTTTATTTATATTATGCCCATTGCATTTTCAGGGTGATACATTACGGAATTTATTGCTTACTCGTTATTTCGGAAAACAATTTGTTATCAGTCGGGACACAGTGGATCTTGCAGTTACTTACCCTCTTCCTCAAGTTACACATGGACCTGGAGGTAACAAAATTTAAGATTACTTAGCATTCTTCTCGGGGATTTATTTTCAATAAAAAAATATAAATAAAAAATAATTTAAACAAGAATGTTTTTATTTTGGATGGATTTATTTTAATTTAGGAACAGACATGAGACTGAAGTTCTAAAATCAGGACTGCTCCGGCCCTACTTGGATAGAGGAATCCTTATATATACTACAAATTTTTATTTATACTAATAGTTTATTTTCAAATAAATTAATATTCGCTTAGAGGGGAAAATTTTTTTAAAGAAAACGCTATATCCATTTTCGGAAATGATCGAAAGGTCGCACCTTCGAATCACTATTTACCTACTAATTTACAATATTCATATTTATAATACATCCACCTATATTTTTAATTAAAACAAAATTTAGAAAAATATAATTATAAATATAATAAGTAACTTTACTAATTGTTATTGAAATAAAAATTTATTGCAAATATTTCATATTGTGTCGAGGTTTTTACACGAAAGATGTGAATTTAATTTCAAAATTTAAACAGAATAAACCAACTATAGTAAAGAGATTATTAGGGCCTCACAGACAATCTTACCGAGAGTCTCTGATCACCACTTTTATTCAAACAAGAATAGAATAAATTATACTCAATTTTATTAGATATTATAGAAAAAAATAAATAATAGTTTTTTTGATAAAATAGTTGGCAAATAGACAGGTTTGAACCCGTATTCTGAAGCGCAGCAGTCGAAATCTCTCTCGCCTGAGGTACGTCTTCTCTCAAGCCCTTATGGCTTATGCTGCATTATATTAAATATATAGCTATTAGGGAGATTATCCATATTTTTATTTTTCTCACAAATGCCTGAGATGTGCACTTAACTGCTGTACTATCCTTCAATGTATACAGATTAATATAATATAAAAAATATAAATAATATAATAATAAACATTTTTTCAAAATATATTTTACAGTTATTTAAGATTATTATTAGTGTAGAATTTAGTTATTCTCATGACTTCATTATTACTCAACTTATTTATTCATTTTCATTTGTTATCTTTTTTTTGGGAAGGGTACCGCATTGGTTATAAAGAAAATAGAGACATAACAACATTAGAATCAGATGTTATTACAATATAAATTTTAAAGATAAAACTTATAGTATTGATTTTTATGAAGATAATCAAATTCCCTTAGGTGGTTTTCTAAAAATAACAATAGGACAACATTGCACTGCTATTTGAAATTAACTACTGCCGAGAATTTAATTGAACTCTTTTTTTAAAAAAATTCTTAATCTACTTGATATCTAATTTTTTTCAGCAAAAGTTTTGAGCAGAGCTGGGCGAACTCTTCACGAAGTCCAAAGTCACCTAGATAGAGAAGGAGCTTCCGATCTTGTTGTGGAACTTGTAATAAATTCAATCCATTCGCCATCTATATTTGTTGAAGCTGTTGAACTTGGAATTGCACTTTTAGAAGGCGGAAATCCAATCATTCAGAAATCTATGTATTCTAAATTGCTAGGGGGTGAATTAAGCCAATCGTTTTTCAAAGTATTTTATGATAAAATGAGAGAAGCTCAACAAGAAATTAAAACCACTGTAACTGTAAACACATCGGACATAGCAGCCAAAGCTCATGAGGATAAAGAACAAGTCAAGGAAATTGATAAATTAAGCAAAAAACGAGGTGAGTTAAGAAATAAATCTTTTAAACAAATAAAAAACTATTCTCAGTTGTTATTTAAATGATTCATTTTTTTTTATTAAGAAAAATATTGAAATTTTCTCAGCAGCGAAACATCACGGCATCATGATAACTGACGAGCTGAGAGATGAATTAAATCAAGCAGCCCTTGCGACGGCCACCGCATTAGCTTCTGCCCGTGCTACTCTACCTGGCGAGGAAGCCGTCGGTCCTGGTGTCAATCTTTCTGCTGGCTCTGCACTTCAGGATATGCTAGCCGAAAAACTCAGTGGGCAGCAACATCGTGAAAGGGACGATCAAAACAAGCTCAGTGCCAAAGTGCTTGTCATGCAGCCGATACTCCGATTCGTACAATTATTGTGCGAAAATCACAATCGATTTTTGCAGGTTTTTTTAAATACCTTTATTGTTTTATCGTAAAAAAAACTAAAAAATAAAACACATTTTAATTCAAGATTGAGTGCTAGGATCGGAAAATTTTGAGAGATAAACTTAGTTCACATTTAAAATAATATTATTAAACAAATTACAGTAAGAATATTTATTTGTTGTGTTAAAAAAAGTTTTGGAAAGGAAAATTTAACTAAAATTATTATTAATATCAAACAGAGAAACTTTATTCATTCATATGAACGAATAACTTGGATGTATGAAAAAATTCTCTCTTCTCATGAAGTGAAACCTGGGATCTCGTAATCCACTGTGGATTGCAATCTCTATTCCAGGAGCAGCAATTTTGGCATGCATCCATGTTATGATAAATATTTCCCTGAATCATAAAGATCCTTTCAATATTAAAACATAAACTTGGTCTTAATTTATTATCTGAGTCTGAATTTTGTCTTCTATTATTTATATAAATTCTAGTTTATTGTAGCCCTGAGTTTTTGACTGATTTGTCCTAAAAATGCCAAAAATTCACTTTTTCTAATTTTTTTTTAATTTGAAACATATTCTAATTTATTTTATTTAACTGTTGATTATTTTTACTTTATAAAAATTTTTTTCTGAAGATTATATTGAATTTTTCTTCATACCAAAAAAAAAAATCATTATTTAATATACTTATTTTTTTATTTTAGAGTTTATTGAGAAATCAGAACAATAAATCCAATTATAATTTGGTCTCTGAAACTTTGATGTTTCTTGATTGCATTTGTGGATCAACAACTGGTGGACTCGGACTTCTTGGTTTATATATTAATGAAAACAACGTCGCCCTTATTAATCAAACCCTAGAGACATTGACAGAATTTTGTCAAGGCCCATGTCATGAGAATCAGAATTGTATCGCCACTCATGAATCCAATGGTTTAGATATTATAACTGCGCTTATTCTAAACGATATTAATCCTCTGGGCAAAACACGGATGGATTTAGTACTTGAGTTGAAAAACAACGCCTCGAAATTATTACTTGCAATAATGGAATCACGTGGAGATAGTGAAAACGCAGAAAGAATACTCTATAATATGAATCCTAAACAATTGGTAACAACTTTTTTTTTAATTAATCAAAGGATAAATTAATTAGATTTAATAATTTATTCTTCAGGTTGACGTAGCCTGCAGAGCTTTCCATCAGGAGTCACTTGATGATGAAGACGAAACTGAAGATAATTCATCAGATAGCGATGATGGAGTTTCTCCCAAAGAAGTCTGTAGTATAAAATATTTATCTAGATTAGAGAAATTTAAATAATAAAGAAAAATTCTTTAGAACTAAGATCCTGTTAAATGCAGGACTTCATTCTATAGTTAAGATAACATTTTTATAATTTAATATAATTTGTTTTCTGCTTATTTTTTTTTAGGTTGGTCATAATATCTACATTCTTTGTCATCAACTAGCTCAACATAATAAAGAACTTGCGGCTCTTTTAAAACATGAAGAAAATACTGCCGATCTTAAAATGAGCCAGGCACTTGAATATTATGCTTCCCATACCTCCCAAATTGAAGTTAGTATCATAAAAGAGAGAATACTAACAACATTAAATAAAAAATAGACACATTTTACTTTTAAGTGAATAGGGAAGTGTTTCTCAGCCTGTTTTTAATCGCCCCCCCCCCCCCCCATTTTTTTAAGATATGGTTAGTAATGCTCCTCCCCTCCTTTAAAGGGAAGTGGGAAATATTCAAATGTTGAAGGTGAAGTAAAATATAAAAGTTTTAGCCAAATATTTAATTTAAAGTTATATCATAATTCTATTTAAATATTGATTTCTAACTAAAAACCATTTTCTTTTTATTATAGTTAGTTATTTCATATTGTGATCAAGTTTAATTTCTTAAATACTTGAAATATAATTAAAAAACTTGTCTTCGTACAGTGTCTCATCTTTACGCACATGGTGTCTCAAATTGTCCCATTTCTTCAAAATTTTTTATTTTTTGCAATATTTTAAAAATGGGACTCAATTTGCAATTCTAATCAGTGTCATGGACCTGCGTTCGATGAGTATATGAAAGTGTTTGGAAATTAAACATCCAAATGAGTGATTGATTTGATTCTTAATAATTTATTTTTAAACATTTTTTCTCATATTCATTTTTTTTTAGATCGTAAGACAAGATCGTACTCTTGAACAAATTGTCTTCCCTATTCCTGAAATTTGTGTATATATTACTTCCGATACCAAAGTTCGGATTTTAAATACAGCTGAAAGGGATGATCAAGGTTCCAAAGTTTCTGATTTCTTTGAAAAAGCTGAAGATATGTTCAATGAAATGAAATGGCAGAAGAAACTTAGAGGTAAAAACGTATGAAATAAATAAAAAATAATGAACCCTAAAAAAATCTAATAGAAATCATAAATTATAATTTTTTTATTAGGAGAGGAGGAGTCGAGTGACTAAGACGGAAAAACCGTAAAGGTCCAATTCTTGATGGCCTAGCTGCCTATGGACGGGAAATCCGTCTCAAAATTAAATCTCTCCTGTCTAATTATTTATTAGAATGAGAAGAATTGGTTACGATTTATCCATATATCGGGCCAGCCAAATTTCTTGTAACTGCTCAAGGTTCATGGACCATTAGTTATTCGAGTTAAGACTGGAATTTCTTCTGTGCCTTCAAATAGTGATTTGAAATTTTCTTCTCTCTTTTTCTTTGACTAAATTTAAACATAGGATTTTTTCTTTTTGACTTAAAAAATATTATTATCTTTTATTTGAACTCAAAAGTTTAAAAATCCAACTTGTTTTAACTGAAATATTTAAATTTCAAAAATTGGTGATCACCTTTCAAAACCCAATAGGATAAGAAAAAAAATTTCTCGAGACAAATATTCGGGATTTTAACTAGGATCACTAAGATCTCCATATTTGTGAAATTTCATTGAAATCAAAAATAGAGGATATAAAAAATTGATCATTTTTCTGTAAACCCATATGTATTAATATAATTTTAACTATTTGTAAATTAAATCCTGTAGCTATATAAGTAGCTAATAAGCAGTAATTTATTTAATACTCAATAAATATTTAATTTTATTAATTATTTTTAGGTCAGCCTCTTCTATTCTCTGTCAGCAGTCATATGTCCCTGTGGAGCAATTTACTCTTTAATTGTGCAGTATTTATTAATCTTATTGTTGCATTTTTTTACCCATTCATCAACACAATACCACGTAAGAATTTGTTCCTATTATAATCATTTTACTTTCATTAAGATAAGTTCAAATTCTTTCCCGCTCTCCCTCCGCCTATTTCAAATAGACCCTATTTATGAGCCTCTATGCACTCCTTTCTCAGCGGACACCTCTTTAATCTCTTTAGGTAGTGCTGCTGAGGAGCTATTTGAATAAAAAACTCTTTATTTTCAGCAATTTTATTATAATGAGATGTTTTCCAGATATTTTGGAGACATTTAGCAATACTCCTTCTAGTAAAAAACAAACTTACGAGTGAAAGAGGGGGTGAAAACTAAAACAATTAAATGTACATATTATAAGGAGTATTATACTTAAAAATATTCAGTTCTTCTCTTTCACCACTCATGACTAGCAGTTAAAATTTTTTGTCTATAAGCCAGCTCATTCCAAATTTAGTCAATTATTCAAGCAATATAAAATTGATTTAGTTCCAAAAATGAAAAAATCATTTAGCACCACTATACCGTAAAAAAGACGCAATAAAAAAGACCTAGTAATTAATGTCATTTACCAGATAAATTATTAAGAGTATAATAAAATATATGTGGGAAATACAAAAAGGGAAATTTCATTATGAATAGCTGAACGAAGAATTCAATAAATAAGAACTACAAAAATCAAACAATCTTAGTAAAATACTCAAAGTCTGAAAAACACGACTTTGATTTCGACAATTATATTATTTTAGACATAGAAAAAAATGAATGAAGTGATTCTTTAAAAAAAGTTGCATTATTCAAAAAATATTGCAATCGCTATTAATTATATATACAATATAAGATCCTTTTAAAGTAATAAGTCATTCGTTCATTTTATTTTTTTAATGTTGGGAGAATTCTAACTTAATTTCTAAAAAAAACCTTTCTATCTTTTGTCATTTTTTGCTATTCAAAATTTAAAAAACATTTTTTTAAATAATGCAATCTCAGAAATTTTTAAATAAATAAATCTTTTCCATGTTAGGCGAAATTTTTATATAATTTTAAAAAAATATCTTTAATCCTATTAGAAATTATATTAAACTATTTATAAAAAGGTGATGATTTCAACATATAATTTATAAAGACGAATGACCTTACAATCTATTCTATTTTTAGTTCTAGGCATGTGTGGAGAAAGATGTGAAATGAGTATTTTTAAGTATAACTCATTGTATACATTTAATTGTTCTTTTAGTTCTCAGCCCATCTTTCACTCAGATCCATTGAAGAAGGCCACCAAAAGTCTTCTAAATATCTGGATACTATCACCTCAAATAAAAATAAATTTGCTGAATCTTATCCAAATTCTCTTTATTACCACATACAACGTTATTATCTGATATGTGAAGGAAAAGAAGGACTTAAGGGTACAAACACTACAAAAACAGTCCAAGCTTGTAACCATAAGTATGTCTCTTCTTGCTTTCACTAGCCATAAAATAACATTGTATCTCGTAATACGAAGAATTATCTGCTGAAAAAGGAGTACTTATATGCCCCTGAAATCCATCTAATAAATTAATTATTGTCAAAAAATTAGCAATTCTTTGTTTTATTTATTATGTAGTAATATTTGGTCTTGTTAATATACTATTTAAAAGTTTTCAAATCACATGTTCACACTGTTAATATTAAATCACCTCCCCAGAAAAATTGAGTTCAGCAAGGTCTCTTGAGGGTCAACACTCTCAACCGGAAAGTGGGAGACTCGGAATCGATTCCTGGCTGGAATAATTTTTTTAGGAGATGTGATTTAATAAATATTAATTATATGTTTGATATACCTTATTTCATACACCCCTATATGATAGAAATAATTCATTAATTATTAAATCATTATATTACCTTATCTCTATTAAATTATTATATAATAGAATGTTAGTTGATTTTTTTACTCTACAATATAAAATTAATTAATAATTTATTTATTTTATTTAATTAAAATTAGTTTGAAAATAATTATTTTTATTTTATATTGGTATTCTTAGTTTCATTTGCTAATCATTGAACATTTTGTTTATTTGGATTTGAGCACTTAATATAGTCTAAATAGGTTATGACGACTTCTTAAGATTTATAGTGATGGTTGCTTTTTTTAACTTCTATTTTACATTCTAATTTTCATAGATCTGGATCTATGGCTGATACGATATTTTGAAACTAGTCCTGAATTATTCTACTTTTGACTGGCATAAATATTTATTTACTTCACATAAAATATAAATTATGGTAGTACTATTTCCCACAAATTCAAATGGACAATTTGTATCTCTTGCTTCGTCTTAATGGCTAATTAGAAAACCTACATGAATTTCAAAAATAGTAAATTTCATATTAGGGATATTATTTCTGAAATTTGATTGTGAATTTCATGTAGCTTTCCTAAATATCCAATAAGACGAAACAAAAAATACAGGTTGTTAAATTACCTTTGTAAGGGAGATTGGCTATCTACTAACCCTTACTTTCTCATTTATATTATTCTGAAGAATCAACTAGCTATATTTTTTTTACATAAGTCTTTTATTTTATTATTTTAAACTTAAAAATTCTGCTGCACACAATTTTCCTTACCTTAGGTAAGATAAAGTTATGTGATGTACTGTCACCCCAGAATTTTTGGGTCAGACCCCCTTGGTAGCCGGTTCATAATTTTTTATATTAGCTTTCATTTTTAGAGATTTTTCTTTTGTATGTATTAATTAATTATCAATATTATGAAAAACATTAAATAAAATTAATTAAATTGACAATTAAATCTCTTTTATTATCAAATATACGAATAAAAATATTTACATTTTGATACCATTTGATACGAATAAAAATATTTACATTTTGATACCATTTGATACGAATAAAAATATTTACATTTTGATACCATGGCAACGAGTTGATCAATATTTGTTATGGGATTCTTAAAAGGAGGGCCCCACACTATTTTTAAGCGGAAAATGATTAATACATCTTAAAAATCATCTATTATTACGAAAATTTCCCCTGAAGCCAGAACAATTGGCACGAATAAATGGGCTGCTTTCGGATCAGATTTCGGAAGTGTCCAACCTGTGGGCGATCAACTGTGCTGTATATATTATTATTATTATTATTTATTATATGTACAGCTAATTTAATCAATATAATTAGAATGGTTTAAGAGAAATTCAACAAAAAGAAAAAATAAAGTAAATCAGTAAAATGGGCCCCAAACAATTTTGATGGAAATAAGGGTTATTACATTTCAAAGATCATCTAAAAATAATTATTTTAAGAATTTTAATCAAAATCGTTCGAGCGAATTTTGAGAAAATACCAAAAAAAATAAACTAAAAAAGTACTTCAGTAAAGTACTAGAACTCGTTGGCCAAAAGCTTCGAGACATGATAAGGGGACCTAGCTTAAATATAAAATTCCAGCCTCGAGCAGCTTTTCATTTTTGAGAAATCTTGTTCACAGACAAACAGACCATTTTGCGAGACCCATTTTTTTTAAGAGTCAAAACGTTTAATTCCGTTGAAATCTCGATATCGATTTTTTTGCGAACCCAATACTTTACCTATACTATAAATTACATATTTAGATAAGAGAAAGTAAAAATAAAAACTTTTGAATCATTTGGAATTTTTTATATTTTACCTTAAACTTCATTGGAATTCAAAGTAAATACTCGTTATCCTCTGTAATGTCTATATATTAATTAATTTATAATTAATTAATTAACTGGTCTTCACACACAGCCGTTCCTCCCACTGTGGTGACAATAGGTGGTTTACCGAGGTGTTCTATCTTGTATATTTTGACAGCTTTAAACCTAAGTAATAATGGTTTATTATGTATTCATAATAAAGTTTTTTTAAATATTATTAATTACAGAACTGAGCCAGCACATGTCAGCTTTTATCTGGGCTGTTATTCTCGTTTCAATGGCTATCGTAATAACAGTACCCCGTCAGTCAGGAGTGCGCACTTGTGTTGCAGCTGCCATTTTGCGATTGATATTTTCTGTTGGTCCCGAACCCACTTTAATTCTACTGGGAACCATCACGGTATTGTATTTTTTGATTATTTGATATATTTGTTCGGCTATTTCTTTCAAAGATTCAATATTATTATGATATTTGACAGCTCTTAAACCACCCTGCGCCAACATTTTAGATACAAGAATATCTATTACTCTGCAATATTTAAAGAACGTCTTTTAAAGATATTAAGTACTTAATTGCTAAGAATTTTAATAGTTTGTTTTATTTCCTATTAGATTCAACTCTTAACTTCTTTGCCTTTCTTCTAACTTTTCTCTTTGGTTATTTAAAATCCTCTTTTTCTACTTTAAATAAATAACATTTTTTTCTTGTTAATGTGATATTATATTTTGATTAATATTATTAGTCAGAAAAATTTCAGTAACCAAAAGCAGGTCTGCGGAGTCTGACATTTTTGATCTGAATAACAAATTTTCATTTGGCCTTTTTTTAGATAAGGTCCAGTAACAAAATTTTTTTGCTTACTCATATAAAGGTAACGCCGTAATAACGGCAAACCAGGAGGCGTATATACTATTGTTAATAAAAATTTTTTGCCCTTATTTACAAGAAATATCTTTTGTTTGATTGGTAGCTGTAAAAAATTAATTTCTGCAAAGACTTTTTTTAAAGAGGTTTTTATTAAAAAATGAAAATTTTACACGTTGATATAATAAAAAATATATTGTCTTTTAGGCCTGATGATGAATATTATCCCGAAACTGTCTTATGTTAGACGCAATTGCCAATAAATTCCTGCAAAAATAAGAAAATAATTTTATTATTTTTTTGAATACAATTAATTTCATCCAACCAAAACATAAGTAAACGTCCTACTTCTTTTAGTAACAAAGACTTTTACAAACCCTAAATTTTTAAAAAATTTTTGGTCAAAGTCGGCAGATTTTTACTAATCCGGCTCCAAGAAGTCAAAAATGCCTACTACTCCACAACCTTGACTAAAATAATTATTGAAAATGAGATATAGTGGCTGTATTTAAGGATGAGAGTCTCAGCCAGTCAGGAGATCTTATCAAATTCAAACGTTAAAATTCATGTAAATTTTATTTTCCATATAGGACTAAATTGAAACATTTGAGTTTGATAAGATCTCCAAACCCAAACTTATCTATAATCAATAATTATTGAGAGCGAATTTTATATATCAATAATAAATATTCTATTCGTCATTATTTAAATTAAAATAATTGATTTATCCCTTTTTTAACACATCATAAATATTTATTTCATATCTTACTTATGATGATATTTTTTACAGTTTTTTCTAAAAGGAATCCATTTAGTGAGCATAATGGGCAACCAAGGTACTCTATCCAAGAGTTTGAATCAAATGTTGACCGATGCAGAATTGCTTTATCACCTGGCGTATCTCATCTTTTGTGTTCTCGGATTATTTATGCATCCATTTTTTTATTCTGTCTTGGTATGTATGTAAAAGTTTTTCTTATTAAATTTAGATGAAATTAGTATAAATTATATTTCCAATATGCCCAATATTTTCTTTTAATAAAATCATTATGATTAAGAATTTTATTTTAATTAGAAAAAAGTTACTCTTTATTATAAAAACTCCATTCTCTTATTTTAGTAAAGCTTAAAAATTTTTTTCAGTTGTTTGACGTCGTCTACCGCGAAGAAACTCTTTTAAATGTGATCCGATCTGTTACTCGAAATGGACGTTCTATCATTTTGACAGCAGTACTAGCTTTAATTCTAGTTTATATGTTTTCTATTATAGGATATATGTTCTTTAAAGATGATTTTCTCGTAACTGTTGATAATGAAGTTGTTGGTATGTATAATTTACTTTTACTATTATTTATTAACATTTATTAATGCTTTTTAATGATAATGAAAATTTCTTATTTCCCTCTCATTTATCATCTTTAAATACACATGGGAAGTTGCTGAAACTAAAGATTGCTTCTCCCCTTAATGATCTTTGAAATTTGATCCTTTGGTAATCAGCACATTAGGAGCTCAAAATAAATTCATTTATATATTAACGGACTATAATATAAAATAATTTTTACTTAGGTGTGTAAATATTTTAATCATACTTAAATACTCTTAATAGCTTTATTAAATTAGATTTTTTTAAAGTTAAAACATCTATGAGAATGAATAGGGGACTACCAAAAAACGGGCTTAAAAAATTAATAATTTATCTGTTGCTTACGAACACCAGTGAAACTTTAACTTTTGTATATATATTTATAATGCAGAGATATAACCAACTACTCAACTTAATTTCTGAAATGCCGAAACTGTGTGGAAATAGTTATACCTAAATGAATATTTAGTTAAAATTAAATAATAGGTTAACTTTAAAAATTATATTTAAAAAAATTTTATTTCTAGCTGCACAACCAGCGGTCCAAGATATAATAAATGAAACCTGTTCGTCTGATAGAAAATGTAATAAAACAGTTCACACGAATCTGTTTACAGAACAAAGTATGTAAGAAATCAAATTAAAATTATTAAGAATTTTTATACCAATGCCTTATTAATCGGAGGGGTGATTTCCTGTTTGTTTAGGTTCTAGCACCGTGTCTCCTCTCGGTGGAACTGAATTCGTCACCGTCCCCGGAGAATTTCGTGAACGATCTTGCGATTCTCTCCTTATGTGTATTGTGACCACATTAAACCAAGGGCTACGGAATGGAGGAGGCATCGGAGATATTCTTAGAGCACCCAGTAGTCAAGTATACTTTATGTTCCACTTTCTTATCACATTAATATTAATATTTTTTAAATCATATAATAATTTGTGTAGGTGTATGGGGATTTAGTTTAACACATATGGCCCGGATATATAAATATCACAAAAAACCAAATTGTTGTAAAATATATTGTTTTCTTCTTCTACAAATAACACGATAAAAGAACTTTTAGTCATTATGATTTCCATTTAGTTTATTACAATTCTTCAAATATATATTTATTATTACTTGCTCTTAGGCACTGGTTCTCATCAAGGATAGGATATATACTTATATATAAGATAGAGGATCAAAAAAATATATTTTATATATAGAATTTTTTTGAACAAGGTTTTAAAAAATTTGTTACTATTGCAATCAATTTTTTTGGTCAAATGTTTTGGCTTCATTGATGTGTAAAATATGTTCTAATTTCTACTTTGTTTTAGGAATCTCTCTTTTTCGCAAGAGTAGTTTATGATCTTCTATTCTTCTTCATCGTTATTATTATTGTATTGAATCTAATTTTTGGTGTCATCATTGATACTTTTGCTGATCTCAGAAGTGAAAAGCAAGAGAAGGAATTAATATTAAAAAATACATGTTTCATTTGCGGTAAGACAAGAATTTTTAGTAATAAAATTCGACTTTTAATTATTTTTTTATTTTAAAAATCTTATTACTCTTCCTAGACTTCAAATAATTTTAACTTAGTTAATATTATTCTTATAATTCGATAAAAAATCTTGAACTTAAAAATGTTGGTAAAGTTCTCGATCAGAGTATTTTTATTTTAGAAAAAAGTTTATTTTAAATTCTCTAGTTGAAGATATTTTGATCGGACTCCTAATAACTTTAAAAACTTGACATTCACATACAATTTTGTTTATTAAATTTCATTTTTTTTATGCCAACAAATACTAAAATAATTTAATGACATTTAGGTTTAAATAGATCGGCTTTCGATAATAAAACGGTTAGTTTTGAAGAACATATAAAATGCGAACATAATATGTGGCATTATCTCTACTTCATCGTCTTAGTGAAAGTAAAAGATCCAACTGAATTTACTGGGCCTGAAAGTTATGTCTACAGTATGGTTAAGGTAAGAGAAAATTTGTTTTTACTCTATTGTTATTTTTAAAATAATATTAAAATATAATTCTGAAGGATCGAAATCTCGATTGGTTCCCTCGTTTACGTGCCAAGTCTTTAGCCGCTGATGAAGGCGAAGCTGAACAAATTGAAATGAGAACTCTTCAACTTCAATTAGATAACACAGAACGTCTGGTGGCAAAACTTTCTCAGCAACTAACAGAGCTCAAAGATCAGGTATTCACCAAATTTCCTTGGAAAAATATAAGTAGTCTCGTTATATATCAGTGATGCTGAACCCGTCGATAGCGGAGTGATTTTTTGTCGATTAAACCTCTTTACTTACAAATTTAATTAAAACTAAAACTATAATATAATATATTAATATAATATTTCATTTTATTTTTAGCATCTAATACCACAGGCATTAAACAATTTAATTATAGCTTTATTTACGATACTTATTATCCAGGCATATTTATTTATACCAATTGGTATCCATTTGATTTAAATACTTTTTCATGAGACTGCCTGGGAATCGAACTCACATATCTTGGCTTTTAAGGTTCTCAATATCGACAATGTCAATATCTCTAATCTCTCGCTCAAGTTAAATTTTATTTATCATTATATTATATTATTTTATAATTCCCTTTAAATGTATTGCTATTATTTATTTATTTTCCGTTAAAATTGACAAATCAGTAATTTTCTTGTAAGTCTGAATAAATGAATTAATTTAGATCAATGAAAGCCGGCTAGAGGAGCCGAGTGACTACGATTATAAGCAAAGGACATCGTAATTTCCAATATTAACTGATACTACTCTAAAAATTCTGTCGTGTTTCTGAACGACTTACTTTCAGAATCCGCTTTTTCAAATATAAATGTCATAAAAAATTACAAATTATCTTTTGGATGTAATTGGTCACTTTTTCTTATCAACATGACTGAAAAAATTACGAGGTCTAAACAATCCCAAATTTCACATTAAGTTTTTTCTTTTATTCATCCTATATTCCCTGTGATTGGTGACTGTAATTAATTTGTTGTTTTTTTAACTTTGATTTTCTAAAATAGAGAAATAAATATTTTATTCCAATATTCAAAATTTAACTCCATAGTTGCGCGTAATCAGATACCAAAATAAATTTTATCTTAGTATAGAAAAATGTTCTCATGCGCATTTTTTTTTACAGGCAAATTTCTCTTCTCTAAATTTTAGCTTATTCCTTTTTTAGGGAGCTCTTTGCAGCCATGTAGGAGGGAAGTTGCCAGATTTCAAATCTGGACAAAAAAAAATTGCGGCAATTTTTATCAAAAAAATTTTCACAAAATTAACGATTTTGACATATCATTTTTAATCTCTAAACTTATTTTGGCTTTTTAAAAGTGTACCTAATAACAAAACAACAAAAACAATCGAGTTTTTTATTTATGCTATTTATACAAAAAATTACCTCCACCTAAGGGTAGACAGAAAAAACTATATATGTACATTATATACACAAAAAATTTATGTTAAATTATATACAAAAAATATAAAAAAAAAAATTAAAAAATTCAATATATATAATTTAATTTTACTTCATAAAAAATAGCCGAACCTTGTTTTTTTTTTTTTAAGAAAATTTGAAATTCCGAACAATTCATTCCGAAATTCTGGTTAATCATCAACTCGGCCTCTAAATTTTTTAGAATCAACTTATTTCTATCTTTACGCCAAGAACTCGTCATCAGACTAAAAATCCTTTCAGAAGTTGCATTTTCATGTGATATAGAAAAAATATTATATTCAATATTCAATAATTTTTAAAAATTGTGGAGAAGAATTTAAAAAAAAAAACAAACCCATTTTTGATCATATGTTAATTGCTTTTCAATATCCGTTGTATTTGCATCTAATGCGTTCCGCGAGCATTAACGTGCAACTCACCCGCCGATGTCCGAAATGCATATATTTTAGGAAAAAAATACATTTCAAAAAAAGCATCCATCACATTTTATGATATTATTTCATTATTTTAAAATCAAAATCTTTTAATTTAATACCTGCGGGACATTTAAATGTTTTTGCGGGACTCGGTCCCGCCCGCGCATTGCGGGCGGGACGTCTGACATCACTAAAGGGATGAGGGGTAAATTCTTTGTGTATCAGCAGCGTATTCTTTCTTAAAAATGTATAAAATAATATATATAACGTAAAAAAACATTGATATTAAATTTTAAAATATACGGATATATCATTGATATTCCTAGTTATAATAGTTAAGTTACATTCTTTCTGCTTGATTTCCCTTCTTTTTTTTTGCTTTAAACATGGGCTATTTGTTATAACTATATTTATAAAATTAAAATTTTAGTTGTTAAATTAATTAAAATTATCACATTATTTTGTATTTTGTATGTCAAATTCTTGATGGGATATAATTTGCCCAGCTCTTCTCGCATACATAGTAAAGTGATTCAACACCACTGTTATATAGAAAAAACTGACTGAGAATTTATCCTTTAATATTGACTATTAGAGGTTTGTTTAAAATAGTATTTTTCAAACAACGGTCTATAGTTCTGTAAGAATCCAGTCAATAAATCGTTTAAGATAATCTACGCAAGATCATGGTTTTGACTTAACATATTTGTTCACTGCCTCCCAGGTTCGAACCAACGCTTTTCCACCAAAGCACCTCAGCCTAGTGGAAGAGTAGCAAATGGTGGGATATCCTTAGTTCGAATTCTGAAGCCACCAATACTCACACAAAACAATGATCTCACAAATATTATTTTAAATTCTTACATTATATCGGAATTGTCCGGCCCCTTATAATAACCATAATACCTAATAATAACCTTATAATAGCCAATAATGTATTTTAAGAGATGACTTACCGAATAATACCATTATAATTGATGATTGGTTCACGTATATATCAGTAATAAATAAATTATTTTATTTCCAAAAGGTCTAGAAAATTACAGAGGTTTCGATAGAAGGCTCAGTGAAGGAGTCGGGAGGGTGTCGCCGTTCTGCACAGGAGATCGGTGTTCGCATCCCGGGCATGGTGGGATTTTTTCATTAATTAAATATATTTAATGTCTTCATTCATGAGTCGAGTGGCTCGATTTATCTCTAAACCAATCATCAATTAAATTCATTATTTAATGTCAAAAGGCTTCCAAAAATAAATTATAATATGGTACAAAGGTTCATCAAACAAGTCGAATAGTCGGACTATTTTACCAACCATATTCTATCAAATAATAGAATAGGAGAGTCCTTAATAAAGCCAAAAGGCATTTTTTTTGTTATACTGTATCTAAATTTTTTGCAACTTTGTTAAAAAATTATTTCAAATTGGTCTTCAGCATTACTAATTATATATATAAGGCAAAATGAAAGCAATAAACAATGGCAATTAAAATATAATCTTAATCAAATAATGAATGTGTGATTTAAGTATATTAATTAAAATGAATTATTATTAATTGCGCTCTACATTTTGACCTTATATTTCATTTGAATTAAAAAAAGAAAACTTTTTTAACACGAAATGAATAATAGGTTATAACAAAATTTAAAAATTAATTTAATTTAAATTTAAAATACCAAAATTTAATAAAAATATAAATATTATTTTTAATTTTGTTTCTAGGTAACTGAGCAAAGAAAGCAGAAACAAAGAATGGGTTTACTTAACACCAACTCCAATTTTATTCAAAATATAACTGCCTAGTAGGGCAGATTATTTTAGATCTTTTATATATATATAAAATGTGTTTAGTATGTTAATAATATAAATTTTATTTAATCATATGTATGTATTATAAATTTCATTTGTATTATAAAATTTTAATTGTATGGAGTTTTGGCATAATATACTTATTTCTTTATATAACTAATTTGTATGATAAGATTTTACTTGTTAATATAGATAATAAATAATATATACTTATATATGAAACTTCTAATAATATATATCTGAAGGGAAAATTAGTTATATAATTTGTGTTCAAAAAATATTCATTGTATTGTGATCACAAAAATCAAATCAAAACTTATCACATTTTTGATTTTTGCTTTTTACACTATTATTTAAGTATACTATATTACTGTCTAGTAGGACGCTACGACCCCCTAGTTCAAGCAGGTTAATCAAACTCGAGGCCCCAGGGCCACATGCGGCCCCTGAAGCACTTTTTTGCGTCTCTCAAATGAAGATAGCCTCATAAATTTTGCAGTTTATTTGAGATGCCAAAATTGAAACTGAGTTTTCATTGCAAAGTTCCTGCTTGAATTTTTCAATTTTGGGCCACGAGGCTCCCTATCTAGCCGTCTCGAAATTTTTTCTTATCTTTTATAAGGATGTTCGATGATTCTGGTCTCTATGATATATATTTTCCAGTCTTGGTTAAATTTTTCTTTTTTCAAATTCTCTTAACTTTACTTATTGCCAAACATCAGAGGCCGGGCCCTCAAAAGCCAATAAAAATTAGGTAATAAATGAAAAAATTACAAAAATAATTTTTCTTAATATATATTTAGAACCATTTGCAAAAAAATATTACACAACAAGAAAAATTTATTTCCCCCCTCCCCATATCCTCGGTGGAGGGGAGTCCATCCATGAATTCTCAAAGGCTACTGGGTTGTTTAAAAAGGGATAGAACAAAATTTTTTTGCTGCCCTCTACTGTAACGTAGACAAGATTTTCGTTTTTTTTTTTTTTTTTTTTTTTTTTTTTTGGGGAGAGGGATGTGGCAAATAAATTTTTTTCTTGTATGTCTTTAGATCTGGATTTTCTTTTGTTTCACACGTTCGTATTATAAATTCAATTTAAACTTTGTTTTTTTTGTCATTTTTTTTCATTATTTTATTAAAATTTGATTTTTGATTGATTTCCCAATATTTTTCGGCCTTCTGGGAATCTTATAATACTTAGTTATATTCTAAACTCTTCCTTGCGTACTGGACAATAACTATGAC
>JAAAKE020059775.1:0-25654 GCA_010014785.2 Anisolabis maritima
ACGTAAGCACCTCGGGTAAATAAACGGGGACCCCGGTAGGTGGGCCTATACGGTCCAAATGAAATGAAAAAAAAAAATGAAAAAAAATCAAGAAATTTGAGAATTTTTATTTACATGCAGGCTTATCCTTTGGCTATTTGCTCATCTCTACATTGACCAGCCCCCTGCTGGTCACCAAATCTATCATGAATAATGATATATTATTAAAAATAATTAAATAATTTATCTTTTTCAATTCTAAAAAAATCGAATGAATTTTAGAAAAAAAAAAAATACTTTACCTCATGCCACCCATATTAGAGAGATAAGAATTTCCAATGCCCAAAAGCGATGATAGATAGTTGATGTTGTTTGGATTGTAGAAGCCGAGGCTTCGCTCCAAAACTTTTTCGTAATTTTCTCCGTTCAAGTCTTGAGTTTTTCTAAGAATAACATTAAGCAAAAATATTATTAGATAAGTGAAAGAGAAAGTTTTTATCTTTTTTTTTGTTTTTAAATATTTCTAATTCGTGGAAGCAAGGTAATTAAAACATTGGAAAATTAAAGAAGGATGCTCGTGGCTTCAGCCATTCCGGTAGCAAAGCTGTCAAATGAATTCTCAAGAGATTAATGGCACAGACATAAAAAATAAATAAAAAGAGTTAACTCTGTACATACCTTCAAAGAATGAATTGTGAAAAGCACATTCTTTGCAGAAATTTATTATTATTATATTATAGGTGCTTTTTGTAAAAAAAATTTTTAGAAATATAAAATGTTGATCTTATATAATTTATTTATTAATTAAAGATGATTTAATTATGTTGTTTTCTGAATTGAACGGGCCTAAAACCGGCTTTGTCTTACTTAAAAAATAACTTCTTGAAGATGTTGAAAAATCCAACAAAAGATTTTTGTTTAATTGCTGTGGGAAAATTTCTAAAAAAAATCAATCAAGATAAATTAAAAATCTATGCCTGTGCCATTTTTAATTAAATTTAAATGAAAATTTTTTAATTTGCCTTTTCCTCTTATAATATTATAGATTCGAAATTTTAAATCTATTTTGTCAAATTGCTCGATTTTATCTTATTTCAGGTTTATCTTGTTTTCTAATTTGTCTATATTTTAAGTCAGTACATCTTGAAAAAACATGATTTAAACTTCTTGAACTTTGACTTTTTTTACGTGTTTTTCTTTCTATTGTTAAATCTTCAAACAATTCTTGAGTCTTTTCGTTATCTTCATTATTTTCATATTTTATCATCAAGAGTTCTTGGAATTTTTCTTCGAACCAATTATTTATTCAAGAGGTACTCGAGACTTTCAATATAAACATTAACAGAACAAAAAAAAATGGTAAAATCCTAAATTAATTTAGGAGCAATAAGACAATCGTTTAGTAATTTTTTCAATTTAATTATATTTATATTGGAAAATTTGAAATGTTGTAAAAAAAGTGCATTATTTGAAAGAAAAATTTTTATTATGTAAATTAAAAATACTTTTTTCCACATTATTAATAAAAATTTTGACTATTTAAAAAAATCAGTTTAATTATTTTATATATTTATTATTATACTGTAGTTACTATAATAAGTTTAGAGTGTAAAGACGTTCCCTCTATTTAGAATATTATAATTAAGTTCCTGTTTTTGGACGAGTTGAGTGTCCTTATAATGGATTGAATATTTCTGGCTGGGGGATCTTTTGTTCGCCACTGGGGATAAGCTTTTCTTACATCTTAACTGCAATGAGTATAAGTCTACAATTTTTGTCATAACTATATTGATTTATTTAAATAAAATACAGGTTTAAATGGAACAAGTTATTGTCTGTAGTTTAATGTAACGAAAACAGGTTGCAATAATAAAAGAGCGCTTCTGAATGCCACATTTCTGAATTATTATTATTAATTAAATAGTCCATTTTGAGATGATATGTAATTATGGTCAAAGTTATCATGATGAGCGGATATTTTATGATACACAACTATTTATTAATATATATATACATTATAAAATATATATATATATATATATATATACAATAAGTGAGTTAAGTTGAATCATTAAATTTTCCTTCTCCTTTCGGCTTTTGGCATCCAGAGCCTCTTTTTATTGGTGCTATCTTTTTTCCTTACATTCAAATACAAGTAGTGGATAGCTCATTCTGTGGCCTTCTTAACAATAATAAGTAATTAATAAAGAATTTTCAGATCTATGTTAAGCTTACTGAGTCTTCTTTATTATTTTTGTAAATTTTTTATTAATTTTGTAGAAGGTTAGAGAATGACTATCCAAAATATTGTATTTAAAAAAAAAATTAATAGAGTTGAAATATTTTTTTTTAAATAAGGAAAAAAGGATTTTTAAAAATATTTGCCATGCTAAAAAAAAATTTATGTGGTATTGTGCTTTGTAATATATACATTGCTATTAATTTACACCATTTCAAAAAATACCAATTATAAATATTTTAATAAATTTTTTAAATGGAACAATTTTGAAAAAGATTTTCGCTTTGTTTTCCGAATTGTACATAAAAAAATTTTAATTTAATACAAAGCGAAATTTATATTAAAAAAAAAAAAAAAATTCTAGGGACTAAATCTCATTATTGATCAACTGGAAAATAAACAGGATACTAAAGACGACCATACCCAATCAATTTACCACAAAGAATTATAACACCTTGATCTCACCTGTCTGGATAATCTTGATTTTACATTAGATGTACTATTACAAGAGCTCTAAATTTATCATCAAAAATATTTCTCCCTAGTTTATTTAAAGCAGAAGTTCTGCTTATAGAGATTGTCTGCTCTGAAAATCATTTGTAGATGTGCTGTAAAGCAAAAAACCCTAAGATGCCCACCCGAACTTGTTTCACGCAATCTGGCATTTGGTGTCAAATAAGGCGATTTTTTTTTTTGGGCGAGTGTTTTGATTATTCTGTTTATTTATAGAATAATAAAGCTGGGTAAATGCAATTCTTATGCATTCTCTTTCATTTGATATGGATAGTTTTTTGATATACATGCTGTAATGTCAAATAAAACGACATTAATTCAAATAATTCACAACACTGGTTTTTGTTTATTAACTTCTTCATTTTTTTTTTTTATTCTTTATTCTTTGATTAAATCATTATTTTTTTTTTTAATTTCAACTTTATTTTGATTTCATTTATGTTCTATACGAAGTAATAAGAAAATAAAATGATTGATGAGAATGATTAGATGTTGAAATAAATATTTCAAAAAATTTTAACAATAAGAATAAAACAATCAATCTAACATAAATAACAGAAATTACAAAAAACCCTCTAAAAGAAAAACTGAGCAAGGCATGCAATATTTTAAATTGTTACTTAAAGCCCACCTGAAAGCTTCAGGAAAATCTTCACTATTGATCAAGCCGAGACGATGTGCGTATTCAGAGTCAGGTTCTAGGGTTGTCCCTTTCATGCCACAGACCAATTTCTCGGTCTCTGCCATTACTTCCAAAACTTCACAGCAAACTGTTTTACTGATTAAGTAGTTTTGATTTCCCTTCTTGTCAACGGCATCAATAATATTTGCCGAGGGACAGAATGCCTATTAAACAAAAAAATGTTGGTAGTTTTCAGAGTGTGACCATTTTATAAACAAAAAAGGAAATTTCTAATACAAAAATATAATTTATAATAAGAGAAAGTAAAAATAAATTATTAAAACATTTTACCTTAATATTAAGATCAGCAACATATTTTGATGTTTGTCCTTCTGTACATAAAACTTTGAGCCACATTCCACCTACAAACTTGTTGGTGATTGTCCCAATGATCAAATCTCCTGGTTTGATGCCATTCTTAAGAAAGAAGGAAAATTTATTTATGAATATTTTGAGTAATTTAAACTTGTTATTATTTTAAATATTTTATACCTTGAAAAAATCCTTAGTTCTGCTTTCTTTGTCGATGGTTATAAACGATTCGTAGGGTGGCATGATAGCATAATAATCTGTGAAAAATGAAATAATATATATATTTCTTAAATTATATATAGCTATATCTTTATAATTTTATACTATTTAGAATACTCATGTTTATCCAAAGGTATTAACAAATTATGAGTTTATATTAAGGAGGATTCTATATGCAATTAAATTTGATTCTAAGTTATTGTCAAAAAATTCGATTTTGGAGAGCACAAATTACAATTCTTGCCATTTGATTTTGCCAGTCAAAACTCTGTGCACTCTGTGCACAGACTTTGCATTTATATGACCAGTGGCTCAGGTGGAAACAAGGGCTTAATCCATGCTTCTTTTTTTTTGAGAAAATAATTTAAAAAGATTTTAGATTTTTTTACGCTTGATCCTCGGAGAGTAATTACTTTTTGAATTCTTTATTTTTTATCAGATCTTAATAAAATTTGAATGTGGTATAAATAAATATAAATAAATGGAAAATAAGAAATTTTCAATTTTAAAAATACCTGAATTTTAGGTTTTTTTTTAAATCTCCTTTTAAAATTTGGAAATTAATTTCAAGAACAAAAAAGTAAACAGAAATAGAAAGAGAGTGATTTGTAAAACAAATTAACTATATGTAGTGTTTAAAGTATTTTAGAAATTATTTTATTTTGCAAGGGTTGGAGGTCCTCCGTCTAGGTCCTCTAAATGAAATCATTTATTTTATTTATTTTTAAGATAATGGCTTGTTTAATTACTTAATAAATGTGAAAAGAGCTGGTTAGTTTAGATTAGCTTTAATTTATGTAGCGGGTGTGGGCGTGGTGAAGATATAGAAAGAGTTGATCAAAGAGGATGCAGTCAGGTAATTAACACATTACTCAATATGTCCCGACACTGACAAATAGATGGCACCTCTATTGAAAAATCCAGATGATTTTTTGAAAAAACCAAACTTCAAACGATATGTGTCAAAATTTCATGACAATAGTTTACAAGTTACAGTGGTTTTAGTGACGCTACTTTTGTTATTTTCAAAACAATGGGAACAAAAGGAATTTCGTGTGTTGAGTAAACACTGTTTTTTGATGCAAAAAAAATATAGTTCAAGCAAAGTAATGGCTTGATAAGTGTTATGGGAACTCTGCTCCATCGAAAGCAAACGTCGGACGTTGGTTTGCTTAGTTTAAACGAGGGCGTACAAACACCGATGATGCCGAACCCACTAGACGCCCGAATTCGGCAATTATTCCAAAAAACATAAAAAAGTGCACAAAATCGTTTTGGAAGACCTTAAAGTGAAGCTCCATGAGATACCTGACACTTTAAAGATATCAGAAGGCAGTGGTATTTTGTCCTTGAGAAAGCTGTGTACTAAGTGGGTGCCGCGCTTGCTCACACTGGACCAAAAATAGCAAAGCGTCGATGATTCAGAGCACTGCTTAGAGCTGTTTAACCGTAATAAACAGGGTTTTTTGCATTGGTATGTGATAATGGATGAAACATGGATCCGCCACTACATTCCGGAATCAAATCGTCAGTCAGTGAGTAGGCAGCAGCAGGTGAAGCGTCCAAAAACGCAAACCTCGACCGGTAAGGTTTTGGCCTCAGTATTTTGGGAGGCGCAAGGTATTCGGTATTCTTGAGAAAGGGAAGACCATCAATAGCGAATATTATATAACATTATTGGTGCATTTGAAGGAAGAAATTGCGAAATAAAGCCCCAAATGCAAAAGAAAAAACAACAAGACAATACCCCGTGTCACAAGTCATTGGCTACGATGGCAAAATTGCACGAATTGAAGTTCGAATTGCTTCCCATCCAACATATTCTCCGGATCTGGCTCCCAACGACTACTACCTGTTCGTAGACCTCAAAAAAAATGCTCCAGGGAAAGAGAATTGCGTCATAGCCGCAACAAACGCCTATTTCTACATTCTACAAAAAAGGCATCGAAATATTAGAGAAGCGTTGGAATGAATGTATTACTATTGATATGTTGATGAATAAAGTCGAATTTAAAAAAAAAAAAAATGTTTTTTTAGTAGTTAGTTTCGGGACTTATTGAGTGATGTCTTAGTATCTATTGGAAAAATTGTTTTTTCGGCATGTTTCGGCAGGAGGCTAATTATTCCATTATACATATTCCGTTATCAACTCTTTCTAGATAAGATATATTTGTTGATTTAGTTGGATAGTTTTGTTAAAATTGAGTCATTTAAAAACTTGGGATTCCTAGCGATGCAGATAAAAATTTACTTAAACCAATTGATAAATATGTTGAAATAAGTAATGTGGAAATATATATAAATTTTTTGAAGTCTATATATCGATAAGACATTAAAAAAAATGAGCATACTTCAATATTATTAAAAGAAATAATGACAAAAATTTATTAAATACCAAGTATGTATATATTTAAATATAAGTATATCCAATGTTTTTTATCAATAGTTAAATAATCAATAAAAATAAATAAGGTTACTATGGATATTTTAGCATAAATAATAAATAGGGGGAGAAGAAATGTTTTTTAATCAATAATTCAGGGATTAATAAGAATATTAGTAATTAGTGAATTAGAGAGAAAAATATTTATTTATATAAATATTTGGTATTTAATAATTTTTTGTCATTATTTCTTTTAATAATGATGGAGTGAATTTTTTTTTTTTTTAATTTAGCTTTTTTTGCTCTTGACATCTACTGAATCATTAATTAATTAAGATAAAGTGAAGGAAGTTTTGGGGAACAAAAGGAAAAATATATCTAGCGCTGTTAAATAAAAGCGTTCGGTTCAGTACTATCTACAAGTGAAAGTAGACCTAATTAAAAACTGAAAAAATGAATGGAGGACGCTATATGAAAAGTTTGTTAATTTCTGTTAGTAATCATATAAAATAAAATGCAATAATTTTAGAGTGTATAATAAGGTTGGAATTATTTTTTAAATTCATTTAAGTTTCGATTCAGTTCGCTTTTAAATTATAATGTACTGAACCGGTTTTCATTTATTTAATTGCATCAGATTTATCTTTCAAAATAACAAGTTTTAAAATGCTTCGCTAGCCGCAGAAATTTTGTTTTCAGGAAAGAGACCATTAAATGATGATAATAAGAGAAAATGTAATTTTTTTGAATCAGAAATATAAAATATAAAGAAGATAAGATTATCTGTATTGTATGGATTTGTAGGCAGTTTTCACCTGATAATGCAATAAAAAAAATATTTACCTTCATCACCAGTAACCTTTTCTTTAGGTGGGTTCGGTTGCTCAGTCATTGCGAGATCAAATAAAAGCGGAGCTTTCTTCACAATAAATTGATGAAGTTTCAAACGTTTGCCTCTATCTTGAAAACTGAAAAATATGTCGAAAAAAAAAATTAGATTAAAAAAACAATATATTTTTACAAAAAAGTAAAAGAAAATTTCTCTGGCCAGAAAAGAACCGACTTTCCCCATAGAAAATTATTCAAGAGAATTGATTAGGGACTCCATTTGGAGATACGATTCAATGTATTTAAGATTGAATATCTCTTTTAAGATACGAAATGGAACTCACATCCTTTAGAATAGTCACTATTTTAAGTTGAAAAAATTTCCTCAAATTTTAAATATGAAATTTCAATAGTAATAATGTAGATGTTAAATGGTTGATCAATAAATAAAAAAATCAGTCTGTTTTCAACAAGTTTAAACATTACAACTGATTTTTTTATTTTATATAGGTATATATGTTAGAAATTAGACAAAAATTTCAATTTGCCCAGTTAGAACTATTTCTCTTTGACTTATTTCTCACAGAAATATATATTAAATTCATCGAAAATATATTTAGGAAAGGGTAGGACGAGCAGTATAGTAAGCAATGATCTATATGCTGAACTCAACTGCGCAAATTCAAGTCGAGATCAAAACCAATCGGTTATAAATAAAATACATATTTTGGCATTAATCTTGATTTATTTTAATAATTAATAATTCAAAAAATAATTTAACATACCAGGTACAACGTTTCGGCCACTATTTCTGCATCGTAATGTAGATTCGTTAACCTTGACAAGTAAACTCGTAAGCGTAAGATAGTGGCGCTCTCTCTTGTTTGCATAGTTAACCTCAAACTGCATGTGATATCTTTATAGAACTAAATCCGTATTATTAATAAATCCATGGAAAGAAATGAAAATAATTGGTGAATAGTTATTTTGAATAATAAATTAAATAAAAGATGAATTAATAAATTTCATAATATTATAAACAAAATGAGAATTCATAGAAGATTAATCGAAACCGTTAAAATGAAATTGTATATAATTATCATTATAATGTGATGATAATTTAATGAAATTATTATGCAAAATTGTTATTTACTAATTAATTTTATTGCTTTTCATAGTTTTATTAATATTAAAGATTTAGTTCTGTAAAGTTGGCAAAACATGCAATGTGAGATTAGTCACGCATACAATATATGTGCCACATCTTTCCCTCAATACAAGTTTACTTGTCAAAGTTAATGTATCTACCTGTTGAAGAAATAGTGGCTGGAATGTTGTCTTGTATATTTAATATTATTTATTGAATTATTAATTACTAAATAAACCACGATTAATGTCAAAAAATGTCTTTTATTTATAAATAATATTCGTGAAAGTCTACCTAATCAAAATCAGCCAGTGCAAATATTCTTTGAAGGAGAGAAGGCATTTTGGATGCTGAAAAATAACAAAGCCCATGGATCAAAAGAATAACGTCTGAATTTATTAAAGCAACTGGAGAAATCGGGGGTTCCATTGTTTTTGAAAATATTCCAAAAAATCTGGGAAACCCAGATAGCCTAAAGATAAAGATTCTTCAATCCGCTCCTTAAAAAAGGTTAACTAAAATATATGACAACTATCGATTGCTCTGGTCTCACAATCTAGCAAGTCATACTCCATATCATCTACTGTAGAATTAGGCACTTTTTGGGGTACTAATTCATCAAGAAAATGACTCTCTCTCTCTTTCTCATTAGATCTCTATAAAAACAATTCAGTGAGAGTACAAATGGAAGAGAAAAGATTATCTCAGTTTCACGTCGAAGTTGGTGTCATCCAAAGATGCATCCTATTTCCAATGCAACGATGAATATGCTAAGCGGGTGAAATGGTGAAAGATAGTTGAAATAAGGGATTTCTGTTGGATGTAGAATAATAAATAACCTTCGCTAAGCTGATACTCCTTAAGTGCAAGTTATGTGGTTTTGATCTAATTGAGCTTATCTTAGAATTAGCCAGTAGGAGAGGATTTATCTCAAACCGCTAAAAATCCAAGATGATAATTGACCTTGCAAACAAGTGCCTTGATATCCAGCAAGTTACAGGATGTGAAGTCGTTCACATATTCATATTTCTTGTTGCTGTCTTTATTAAGACAGTGGATAGAGAAAAAATACAAGACAGATTGAAATATCTAAAACCGCGATGTACCGTCTTAAAAAGCGCAATAGACAAATTTTCTAAGAAGAGATTAGTCATGACCTGGATATTTTCCATCTTTATATGGTGGAGAAGAATTTGGAGAATTTCTTGGACAGCCGGGCAAATTACTATTTCTATCTTAAATGAAATCACGGTCGAAAGCCGTTTGGAGAATGTATTGTTATTTAGTTAATAGTTTCAACAAAATCCTGCCCTATTTCAGCCATATGCATCAGGAGGATGGACAGATGAAAATAATTTTGTTAAGAGAAGTTCGGGGAAAAAGTCTATTCAAGTCACTCTTGAGATGGATCGACCAAGTGAAGACACTCATTACTCATTGGTAGCCCAGTCCGGGAAAAAAGATCGAGGGCATTGGACCGGAAGGAATGGAGGACCATCTATTCGGAGATCACTACTCATCTATGAGGACTGAAGAAAGAGGTAAGTTCTTATGTGTAAAATGGCGAACAATGTTCTCTTTGACTTATTTCCATGAGAATTTCTGAAAAGAATAAGTCAAAGAGAACTAGTTCTAACTAGGAAAATCCTGTTTTGAGGGTAATATATATATAATTGCATAAAAAATTCAACTGAATTTGTTCTATACATGGCCAAAGACTGACAATCCTATTTTATTACTTGATTCTTATTACTAATAGCCTCTTTCGACTTTTCTGTAAAAAAGGTGTGAAATCAAAATTTGTGATTACAAAATTTTTAGTTCTATTCTCCTTGACACGGTCGATAAAAATCATTGTATTCAATAAATGTGAAAAAAAATTTTAAATATATAACAATTCATTTTTTAATAATGAACAACAAAAATTACCTCAATTGTTTTTGTCGTTGTTGAAAAACATCAAAAGTTAAATCTTTGATGTTGATATTGTACTTTGAGAAATCTCCTTTCTCAGCTTCCCATATTTTCATAAGTTGCTGCCCATGAAAATTGAAGCTTTTCGAAATAAGTTCTGTATTGAGTTTTGGATCCATTACTTAGGACAAATGTCCTTGAGTAGTTTATTTCTGGATTATTTCATCAAAATCTAATAAGAAAAAAAAGAATATAAAATTTGTATGGGTCCTTTTCTCAATCAAAAATCTAAAAAATAAATCCAGCTATATATCATGTGATATGGTGGTTTGTTTGTAACCTGATTAAACGGTAACTATTTAGTGATTTATTTCATGCCTGGATTTATTTTTTATAATTTAGATTAAACCCAGGTTTCGCAAATTTATTATGCCGTTCATCATGGGTGTATAATAGATACACTCAACAGCAGAAAAACCCGGACAATTTTTTTTTTTAATAAAATGGTAAAAATCAATTTTTTTAAAATACTTTTATAAGGTTTATATTAAAAGTAGAATTATATTAATAATATAGGACATTTTTATGTATTTTGGAAAAGGATATTGCCCTCTCTCTTCTCCAAATATTGCCATAGAAGGATGAGCACTGTCTCTATTTCATTTTAAACAAATTAAACATTTTCTTCGAGAAAGTTGAGATATTTCATGGAAGATGAGGTCTCGTAGTTTATTTCATCTATTCCCAAAATAGTTAAAATATTCAACACGATAAGAGGGATCAACAATTTAGTCAAAATTGGCTAATAAGCAATATTTCATTTTAAGAAATTTCAAAAGTTTAGGGATTGTTTTTGACTATTTATTTAAAAATGCATAAATTAATTTATTACTAGAAAAATTTATCAATTTCTCGATAAAAATTGTTATTTGTGTCCGTTGTTTTTCCTGGTGAGTGTATATAATAAAATATTTCAATAAGTAAAGTAACATTGTTTAGAATCGATATATATATAAATACAAAGTTGCTTTATTTTTTGAAATATTTTATATTACATGATATCCGTGTTAAAACCTAAAGAAAGCTGTAAATAATTGAACTAATTTTTGGAATTTTACCTTACACAAAATAAAATGTTTTCAGTTTAATTCTATAAAATACAACAGTTCTAGTTAGTCATTCTCTGGCCTTCTTCAAGTACAATTTATGATTAGATTACAAAGAAATTTACATTTGAATGAATATTGATCATTTTTTTCATTTGACTTTAGTTATCATATTCTTTCTCATTTGTATGAAAATTGTACCTGAAGAAGGGTAAAGAATATGAGACCGAAACGTTGTATTTATAAAAATAAAAAATATTGTTTATTCGATAATAGACAAATATTCCATTAAGAATGCAAGTTTAAATTGTTTAAATTATTTAAATTATTTTTAATTAATAAGAAAATCAATAATAATTAAATTAAGAATATTATTTTTTTAAGACGATATTACAATTTTTTAATTACCTATGAGCTTAATACATCCAATAAATATTGATTTATATTATTTATAATAAAAATGAAAAGAAATAATAGTTATTATGAAATTAAAAGGGAATATCAAATATATTTTGTGAGAAATAATTTTTATTACTAATGGCGGTAGGGAAAGCTTCGCCAAGCCATGTTGCTAACAAAGGCGTCTTTAATTCAATCAATGATATTAGGCGGATTTCTTTTTTAAAAATCACTCAAAGGCTACAATTCGTTTAAACATTTATAAATAAAGAAAAAAAAAACTAATACTCACGAAATTCTCGAGGAAGAAACATTTATATAAGAAAAAATTATATCGATTGAGGAATCGACAACTCTCTGCCTTTTCAACACTTCAATGAAAACGGGAAGAAGATGGACGCTTTCCATTTACTCCCAGCCAACCATCATATTTATTCAAAGAGTATAACAAGGGAGTATAGAGAAATTAATTACGCATTTATAATTTTAAAAAAATGTAAATAAATTCAAATAAAATAATTTTTGAAATTCAAATAAAAATTTTTTAACTGTTTTTAAAATATATTATTTGTAAAATAAATTCATATCTATATATATATAAAAATATTAAAATTTTTATTATTTATTTTGTAATTAAGAATTATATAGAGATTTATTTGTAAATAAAAATTTTATTTATTTATTTGTTTTATTATTAATTTTAATATTATTTATTTTAAATAACTTAATTTTTTTTTATTTAATTTAAATTCCCGCTTTGTAAAATCCTTGATGTGAGCGCACTCTTCGGTTACTAAGCGGAATCGACGCCCAAAATTTTTATTATCAAGATTCACTAACTTCCGTTAAAAAAATTTTATTAAAATAAGTGTTTTTTTATTAATCTCTTAGAACGGAAAGTTTGTTTTATTATTATCAATAAATCCAACATTTAAGATTTATAGATACTCGTGTGATTTGATTGTGAATCAATTTTTTCAAAATAAGTATGGGCAGATCACGAACTCGAAGCAAATCCCCTAAACGTCGGCATAAAAGCAAACATTCAAGAAAAAGATCGAAATCTCGTGACAGAAATTCACATTCCAAACATACTGAAAAATCCAGAGAGAGAACTACTAAATCTCGGTAAGTTGCTTTCTTTTGTTTAATTTTAGAAAATTGTTATTTTTTTTTGCCTCTCACATCGTAGCATGTTTATTTTAATCAATTTTCACTCTTCACCCATTTCATTATTTTATATTTTTCTTTTCTGATTCGTTTAGGATTGTTTATTTTTATGATCCAAGTCACTGTTATATTCAAGAGTTTTACTCGGGTGGTTAGATTGAGTTTATTTTGTTTCAATTTAAAATGGATCTGTTTTCATTACACATTTCATTTCATTGTACATTAAATAAAATTTTCGGCTTCTGAATAAATATAAATACAAGGCCTGCATTGGTAAAAATTCTGTTTCGCCTCTCTTAAAGCATCTCGGCCTCTAAAATTGCTACTATAATACATATATAAAATTCAAAATTTTATATATCTGAAAAAAATGGGAGGAAAAAAGTAGATAAAGAAATCCAAATGAAAGACTGTTTTCGGGTGCATTCGGTATACTTTTATTTACCTCTTTTTTTCAGGGATTATACACCACCCATCTTCTGGACAAAGGCCTCCTGCAATCGTCATTAATATTGTATATTTAAAGTCAGGAACTTTATTTTAACTATCTTTGACCGGAATATGGGTGATTTGGTCCGAAATGTCGATAGATGCAAATAAAATATAGAGTCTGATTTGGATTTCTTTATAAAACTGAATCAGTTCGATCAACAGTTTGTTACATTCCTGTTTTAAATTATTTTTTAACTTCATTCACTATGAAATAGAAAGGGCCCATTTTTTCTATTAATAAATGTTTCATTTACATTTAATATATTATGCTTATTAAAATTACGCAAACACTCGCTAGATTTAGACTCCTTAAAGATGTTTGCACTTAGAAGATTTGGGATAATCCTTATCCTCAACATTTGTATCTTTATAATAAATAAATTTTTCTTTTTTAGAAAAAGATCTCAATCCATATCTTCAAGTAGTAGTTCAGATGCTTCCGATGAAATCACAAGACCAGCAGTACATAGTCGAAAAAGATCATATCATGATCGAAAAATGGATGAAGTCGAAAGACTTGCTGAAATGGAACGACAAAGGTAGAATCATAGATTCCTACATATTAAATATAAGAATTAAGAGGATCAAAAGATAAAAGAGTATATTGAAAGAAAGTTTTAGTTTTTTTCTATCAAAATAGATTTTTATTCACCTTTAAAAGAATCAAGGATTAATTAAAAAAACCCGATGGGCTCATTTTTGATATATGATTTCTGCACAACTGCATTGCTGAAGACCTGCATCATGTAATTTAAATAATAATAAATGTATTATTACTCGGTAAGAAATATTTATAAAAGGAGATTTTTCAAAATTTAAAAATTCTTTAACATATTAGTCAACACTTTCCTAATTCAATAGGGTTATCATACACGATTCATACATGATTTGATCGGGACATTCTAGATATCAAGTCGAGTCGATTGTTTTATTTAAAAATTTTAACCAAAAGATAAATTTATTTTCAAACTCTTATCTCGGGAACAAATTTGAAAATTTTATATAATATATAATATATATAATATAGGGAAAAAAGCAGTTTTTCTATAAATTCAGCCAGATTAAAAGCATATATATAAAATTTTGTTTCAAACTTTCAATCAGTTTGGTGTCAACAGACATGCACATACACATAGATCAGATGATATCTATTTAAATCACTTTTTTGGAATTAGGAATATCAATCAATCTCTTTATCTCTTTCTCTGGAAAGTAAAATATTTGATGTCTCGGTTAGGTCTTTTTAAGGTGTGATAACCCTTTTTGTATAATTTTATTTAATATATTTAAATAATTTTTAATAAATTTAAAAAAATATCTAAAACTATAAATGAGGGTATGGTGTAAAGTTTCGAACCTTTTACATCTCTATGCCAATTATTTCTATAACGCTTCTCTAATTTCATCCTCTATCACATAATCTTCACACAATTTGTTATTATTTTGACGGTGCGTCTTTGGAAAATATAAAAATTGTATTGATAAATTCCTTATAAATGAATTAGTATTCGAATTGTCGTACTCAACAAGGTATAGCTTTCATCTATTTAAGGAAGGAAGGAGGAAAAAGTAATGATTATTTTGAGGACATCGACTAATCAATATTTTACAACCAACCTGATTGACTATAAAAATCAAAGAATTACTTGGTTAACAAGCCGTATTTAGAACTTATACTGTATATTTGAATATTTATAATGTAAAAATGAGACTATAAGAATTCCCATTAACGGATGTTTGGCAATTATGCATTGCAGCTTTATATATGAAGGTCTATCCTCAAATAGGTCATCCTCCTTAGCAAAGTTAGTTTGAATGAATGACCCAGATGAAAAGAGATTTACAATTAGTTAACTAGCTAGAAATAAATAGACCTAATCAGGAGGAAGGAAATAAGAAATAAAATAACAACAACCAGAGTTCTGCTGGGTTTGTGTCGGTTTGAAAGCCCCTAGGATAGATAAGATTGGTATCCCTTAAGGCGTCGAAATTTTCACCCTACTCTCGTATCATTATTATGAACATAAAATTTATTAGAATTAAAAAAAAATCTAATATATAAAACTTATTTATTTGGCAATTTTTTACTTAATTTTTTTTTCTTTTCTTTTTCTTTTAATTTAGAAGGCAAAGAGAATTAGAACAAAAGATGGTAGAAACTGAAACTGCGAAACGAATAGAGGATCTCGTGAAAAAACGGGTTGAAGAGGAATTGGAAAAGAGGAAAGAAGAAATCGAAGCCGAAGTACTTAGACGAGTGGAAGAAGCGAAAAAAATTATGGAGAGACAAATGATGGAAGAAATGGAGAGGCGAAGACTTCAACAAATAGAAGAGGAAAAAAAGAGAGAGGTAAGGAGGTCTCTAATTATCAAAATGTTAGGAATATTATGAATGGAAGTCATGAAATGAATGTATTATAGAAGTAAAACGAACTAAAAATACCGTAAATTTATATTTATTTTTGATTTCATACAAATTATTTATATCATATTTATTGATAAAATTGGTTACATTCATTTCATGTACAAGATGCTTTAATGATGTTCTTTTTTATCTTATTTATTAAAAAATTTCAGTAAAAAGACTCAAGATTTTTACCTAAAAAAACAGACTTGATTGCTTGTGTTTTTCACTGGTGTTAGTTTCAATGTCTTTAATGTTCCTGTGATATCTAACTCTAAATTGATTTTAATTTTATAATTATAAAGAAAAAAAATTCTATAATTAAATTGTACTAATTTTTTAATTTGTAAAAATTAATTAAATTCGAGATTTTAGATAACATAAAATTATTCTGATAAAAAATATCTATTTTATTTTAATTTTGATACATTTTATATACCTTTAAATATATTCTCATTCTTTTTTAAATGAAACTAACATAACTTATGTTTTATTTTATTTTCCATTCCTTTTTAACACATTCGCCCCATATATGTTAGACTTTCTTTTCTTTTTTAATGTTTTTATTTTTTTTTTACAATAATTCCAATATATAATTTTTAATTCGTCTTGACAAATTTAAATATGCAATCGGAGTAAAATATTTTTTTGGGGGTCCGAAGACTGTTCTTTTAACAGTCTTTTTATAAGCTTGACGACTATAGAGAGAAGACCGCATCGTTAGTTCTAAAGAATGCGTTTGAGGCAGAGTTTACAGTTTGCGGAGGAAGAAATAAGATCCATCGCCTACACAGGTATTATCTACCTTTTTCTACTTTAAATGTTAATTTCCAAATTTTTTCTTTATTTATTCTCTTTGAGAAATCTCTGCAGGGTTGCCACTTAGCTTGTCTGTTTTTTTATATTAGATTATAAGGTTGCGACCGATAGGTAAGTAAGGATAATTCTAGACTTGGCGATGACCACGGTTCGGCACACTGATCTGCTTTAAATTGCGGCAAGTGTCGGCCAAACTGTAGCGTTTTCAAGTTTACCGCTCACTTCTCACTCCAGGAATTTTATCAAATTTATTATTTATTTATCTTCAGGAGAGCTTAAAATTACTATTAAGCTCAAAAAGGAACTCAACAAAATAGTAGTATATAAAAATTTATTGTTTTTGTTAAATATATGAGGTTCTACTGGATTACTGTTGAATGGTTTTTGGAGGTAAGTTATTTCTTCAGTCTATTTACATCAATATATTGCAGATATTTCAAGCTATAACTTGTTCTGAAGGAGAGCGATGTACACAGCTCGGAATATTTGCAAAAAATAACCTGGATTTGGACTAGCAATTAGCAAGTTCATTCAAGTCAATTTGCAATTGATGAGCACTGTACAAAATATCTACAATAAATTGACCGATTATTCGAGTGAAGAAATTGCTGTTTTATTCTCCAAAACCCATTCAACATTTATTGTTTTAATTTATTTATTTTTTACTTTTTTTTTAATTTGATCTCTTCAGTTGCTATTCTATTCTAAGCTCTGCTTTTTGAGTGTTTGTTTCAGATGAGTTTGATCTCCACATTTATTTATTTATTTATTATAATAATTATTACCGAATTTCGATTCTAGATAGCAGATGAAGTGGCAGCCAGGCAACAGTGTTTGTCTTTTGTAGATCATTACCACTTGTTTGAATCACTACATAACATTATTTTTTATCACACAACTCTAATTTAATTTTTTTCCAAATTCTAAATTTTTATTTTTTTGTTTTTAAATTTGAAAGAAAATATTTATAAATGAAAATAGAAATTTCGCCGTTCAAAGGAGTTGGAGATGATTTTTAGAACTTTAACTCCATTTTTGTGTTTTTTTTATTTTTTTTTTATTTTTTTTTTATTTTTTTTTTTGTTTTCGATTATTTTAATGTGATCGGAAAAAAAAATTGGCTGACCAGGCTGTGAGTGCATGTTAGAAAACACAAATTTGCCTTGTATTTATACATTATTCATTTTTCTAGGAGGATGAGAAAAAGAAACGGGAAGAGTTAGAACAGATAATGGCAGAAAACAACCGTAAAATCGAAGAAGCCCATAAAAAATTGGTAATTATTATTCACTTTCTTTTTATAATTTCGAATTGATCATAGATTTTCCGGTCCTATTGGCTGTAGAGCTTTGCCAAATCAACCGTTGCTTATAAATAATTATTCACTTGAGCTCTCATTAAACATCCCCTCAATTTCTAAATAATATATAAATAGGTGGTTCATGGAATATAAATAAATATTAGCAGAACAACTAAATTAATTCAAATTAGAACTTCCAGGGTTTTTTTGTAGTTTTGATATATTTTATTCATATACAGACATTTAGACCATTTTTAAGTGAAGGATTTTCTAAAAATTTAAAAATTGTATTTCAGTTAAAAGCTCTTTGATCGTACAAGTTTGTATGTTCAATTTTTTGTATAATCAGCATCTATAAGTTAATTTTAGTCCTGATTATACACGAATATTGGTGGCGTTTTTGATTCACTGCTGGCTGAATTGACCACGCATACCGATTCAACTACATGTATTGTTGATTCTCTCGAGAGAATAAATGACTAGGGGAATGAATGAACCGAAAAATCATAAGCGAATTTTCATCTATTTATATAGCTCTTACATAACTGATCGTTTCTAAAGGCATTTACAATTCATTGCTGAACTTGTCACAGCACCTTGAAGCTTTTCAGTAAAATCGGCTACTGATGTACTTGTTAGTTTTTTCGATTTTCTCAAAATTCGCTCTAATGATTTTGATTAAAATTCATATATCAATTATTAGATGATCTTTGAAATGTATTAATCATAATCCCTCTCGAAATTGTTTCGGGCCTTGATAAGTTTAAAAACAATTTTCACAATAATTGAGGGAAATTTCCCAATATAAGTTTTGAGTTTTAAGAGTAGATTTATAGACCGCGTGGTACCCAAATCTTTTTATAAAAATCCGAATATTTCCGCACAAGGAAATATATGTGCCTATAATTTCGAAGAAATTAAATAAAATCAATTGCAGGTTCTACCACGCTTAAAACTTATAAATCTAAACGATTTCAATATTGTTGATTTTCCTTGAAATTTGAACAAACTATAACCCTCTATTTGAGGCAAGTCAGAACGTAAGAATGATTAAATAAAACTCGCTTTTCAAACAAAATATATACAATTTATTAAAACTAAATTTAACAAAGTTAATATCTGAACAAAAGGCGAGATACTTATTTAAATAAAATACACAGTTAAATTCCTAATTTACAAGATCACCTGTAAAAAAGGAACGAGTTTCAACTATATAGTTATCAGAGTTTAACGGATTCACTGACTTCTTGCTGCTCAAATAAAGTATATTTTCCACCGAAAATATCTTTTAAATGAGACTGTATCCTTTGCCCGAGTTTCTCTAAATCTAAATAAACCTAAAAGGGAAAATTAAGATTTGTACAGATCGATAAATGGGGAAGAATAAATCGAAGAAGAAACCAATTTAAATTAGTGCGAGCCGGAGACGAATGCTGTTCCCTGCGTGGGACGCCGTCTTGCAGAAGTGAGGGGAGGATCTTCTCGATCCCAGATGCAACTAACTGATGCTCGCAGCGGGATATTTGAATAGCACGTGTTCAAATGCTGGCTTCTCGATTGCAGGTATCAGAACTGGTCTGATCAAACTTGTTGTCTGCAATTATCAGAACGAGTCTGATGGATATACAGTGATCTGTAGATATCAGAACTTGTTTGACGGATACACTAAACTGCAAAGCTACAAACCTTAAACTGTAAGGAATTTGCTTGAATTTGTATAGAGTCTGATCTGAATCGGTATAGAATCTGATCTGAGGCTGTTTTTAGAATCTGTAAGTAATCTGTATAGTCTGGTTTTTCTGCAAATGAAAAATAAAAAAAATTACTAATAAAATCATATGATATCAAAAGAAGACATTGAGCAACTTACGTTAGATGTTTCAAAAAACGCAGCTTGTTTCAACACATCACCCATCTTCCCGTAAACAACGGGCAAAGCTAAACAACTCCAACTTATTCAACTTATATTCATCACGCGTGATGAGATTCTTGTTCCAAGAGCCAAGATCACTTGCCTTCCCGTAAACAACGGGCAAAGATAATAATTCTAACTGGGCTATTAATTAACTTACTTTCACCTCGTGTGTTGAAATCCTTAAGATCTCTAACAGAGGGAAATGACTAAATGGTCCAAGCGTTGAACAGTAAGTGATGACGAGCGTTCTCAAAGTCTTGAGACCAACAAAACGAAGTGAAACTAGTTACAATTTTGAGCGATTGAGCGAATTTAGCGCTTCTATCGGACTTGGTCAATAACAAACAAAATGTATCAAAAATAAGATTGAGAATTTGAAATAATTTAATAAATAAAAGAAAAGAAATATATTTAACAAAATTTCTCATTAAAAATTATTAAATCATATAACTATTAGCAATTCTATCTTTCAACAGTGGGCAGAAACTGTCGACTGTCCGTCTGATAGCGAATGGAAGTATAATTGAAAAGAGGGAAGTTTAAACTTAAACAGGGCCTATTTTAATCTTTCGTTTTTCCCTTAAGCTTTTCTAACGAAATCGATTAACTTGGTATTAAACTTCCTAGGGGTCCCGACGCAAAACATCTGGTGTGACAGTATCTCACTCAGCTTTTCTTACTTTAGGAAGAGAAAGTTGTGTGATGTTTCGTCAGAGCAGTTTTTTTCTTATCATTTACCTCATAAATATCTTAAGTGAATTAAATTTAACTTTTCTCATTAATCCACAATGTTCCATCCTTTTATTTATTATATTTAAATTCCATTCCTTGGCTATTATTATAAATTAATTATTAATTAATGATTAATTATTTAATAAGTAAATGTTTAAAATATTCACTTTTTAATTCTTTAATTAAAATAAATTATTTACTTATTAGGCGGAAGAACGACTTGCGATGGTTGAGGAACAACGAAAAATGGAGGAAGAAAGGCAGCGGCTCAAGAAAGAACAAGAAAAACGTATTAAAGAGGAACAAAAGAAAATTCTTGGAAAAAATAATTCTAGGCCAAAACTTTCATTTTCACTGAAAAACCCAGTCTCATGAAATTCATCGGCAAGCAATGTTGAACTATTATTTATTGAAGTTTGCTTATCTCGTACATGCCGTTGTGAAAAAGTGTATTTTCTTAAAGCATACAGTTTGTTTTATTATTCTTTAAGAATTAACACTTGCTTAAATAGATGTTTAATAATTTGTATTATGATGATAATGTTTTGTACATTCGCATACATTTTTCAAATATCATACAATTTATAATTTGATTTTTTTCAGCCTTTTAAATACAGAAATTAATTAAATTATAATATCTTTTTAAAATCTTGTATATAATTATATATTAACCGGTTTAAGTATAATTTTTTTTGTACAAATTCAATTTTTATTTTTTAAATTTATTAAAAGTATCTTAATCAATTTCTTATTGTACTTTTTATATTTATTTTTCAAAATTAATCATTTAGATTAAAGATAAAAATATATTTGTTTATTCCAGATATTTTTAATCACGCATTATTGATATATTATAAAAAAACGCAAAATTGCTCTTTGTTAAATAAAGAATAAATTTATACATAAATGCATAATGAATATTATTCCTTATATTTAACTTTGATGAATAATACATTAATTTTTCATATAAGTAGATATGATATCGAATAGTCTGTTATGACGACTAATCGGCCAATTTTCCAATAATTAGTAGTGTACTTGGCCAAAAAAATATCGGTTCTCTCAAAAAAGTCAAACAAAAATTTTATTGAGAAAAAAAATATCCAACTAAAAGTTTTTCTAAGATGCCGGCTTCTCGGCTTAAGCCTTCTTTCACACTAAGCCACCATAATGGCGACCACCAAAGATGCTTCACATAAAAACTGCAGGCTTCAATGAACTCTTTTACACTGGATCGTCAGACGCACATCTGGTGGATGCAATGAGCGTTTTGCTTATTGGAGGCGACCATTACTCCACTTCACCACTTCAAATAACCTGTATTTCAATCTGAGCCTTCTCATTCACGTCACTATCGAGTTGAATTCATGAAAAAACCGTTGTTAGTAAATGAGTAAAAAGGGTGAATCTTATTATTTTTAGACTTACATTCTTGAAATTGACTAGTATTCTGTGTACTTTAACATGTAACTACTAGTACTGGGAATACTTTTTTAGTGACTAGTCCTTAAAAAAACTGGAAAATCCAGTATCAGTTCATCAAATCTAAAATTACTTTAAGTATTTAACAACAAATTGTTTAAATGCATTTTACTTATATTAATAATGCGGGTGGAATGAAAAAATTTAAACAAGTATCTGAGTACTGGCCAGATTACTTTTTCCCCTGGTGCGACTCGTGGTGACTTAGTCTGAAATGGAACTTTTTCACCTTAACTTTTAAATTTTAATATATATTTTTTCATGTATATTTTAAACATAATCTATAATTTATATTTCATAATTAGGCAATTTTTTTTTACCGAATTTATGAAATAAAGAAGAAGCTTAATACGTGAAATCAGCACTTGCCTAATTTACCTCTGGGGATTTACCGCACGGGAAAGATTTAAAAAATATATTAAAACAACTTGCATACCTTACTTTTATTTAGCTAATTAGACAAGTTCCGATTACACGTACTCAAAGTATAAATTAGTTATTTCTCAAATTCGGTGTAACATATACAAATATATAATGAAAAGTGAATACTTGGTCCTTAATAGGAAAAATCTTGAAAGGTGGATGGTGACTGCGGTTTATTCTTGGATATATAAACAATTAATTATTATAGCTTAGATTCATGAAAAAATCCTTGCTGCTCCGGTGATCAAACCCAGGACTGTTGTCCAAATCTATAACCACTTAAGCTTGCGAAAAGTTTATGAATCCATGGTACGATCGCGGTAGAGACAGTTATTTTTCATGTATTTAGGCTATAATAAAACCGTCTAATAACAATTTTTCTGTTATTTTGTATATATCTTGGCTTTAGCCTAAAATTATTTTATAAATGTATATTAATTTTTTTTCTCTTTGAATTATTATTGCCGAGCTAAAACCAGCGCAGTTGCTGGTGGTTCTCTAGATGACACTGCCATTATACGGTCTCCAATCTTTAGTGACTTCATCTGAATTCACAGATAAATTGTATCCTAACAGTAAACACCAACAGTGTAATAATAAAGAACAATGGAATGAATTAAAAAAATTAAATATACATTATAATAAATAAAATAAAATTATCTGATGTCGATGCCATTAATAAATTCTTCAAAGATTTCGCTAAAAATTATAACAACCCTTCTTATTCTAATAAATAAATAAAAAAAATAACTTTTTAACATGGCTTTAATAAGCTTTTTGAGTTTGTTAATGTTACTCAAGAGGAATTAAAAAAAAAATTGGAATATATGAGCTTGATTAGTGTGATCAAATCATGAGATCCTGATCTAAAGATCAGCAGGCCATTGCTTCGGATAAGATGGAGATCCATGGTCAGAATCCATCAATTCCAAAACTGATTTAATCTCTTCTTTTATTCCTTCTCTATAATTTTAACTGCTTAAAAGAAGATGCATTGACTAGGTGGTCTAATAAAAGAAAATGACTAAAGAGAGATATTTATTTAAAATTAAGGCTCTTTGGTAGAATTAGCAATTATACATTCATCTATTTCTTGTGAAATTTTTTCACTTTGTATATGCATAATTTTAGTTTGTTTATTAATACATGAAAAATCATCAATAATTTCATTAATAGCGTCCACTTTTAATTTAATTTCTAAATAATTCATTTCCGTGTTTATTTTTTGTTGAAGCATTAAAAGATCGACGGATTTAGAGAGAACACATAAAAGATCATTTTGTAAATCATTAGTTGTCAAACATAAATATATTTTTTTGATATTATCTTCTAGTGAATTTTTTAATACCTTCTCAATATCTTCCACTTTTTTAGGAAGATAACCACTTACATCTTTTGCTCGACTCTGACAGAGACCATAATTTTTATTAACTTGTGAAAAAATTAATTCTAACATAACTTGTTTTGTTTTGACACAATTGGCTATTTCATCCTCTTTTTTAAGATGTTCACTCATTTTATTTTTAATATCACTAAATATTATATTAATTTGTTTATTATCTTTTCCAAATTTTTTATCAACATCCTCAAGTAATTTTGTTGTCGAGATAAGAATTGATTTTTTCGAATCAGCCAATAGATTTTCAAATTGTCCTTTAATTAATCTCACAAAGGAATGTATATAATTGTTGAGTTCATTTTTTGATGTATCACTCTCTGCGATTCCCTGAAAAGAAAAAATTTTAATTTTAGTAATTTATTTTTGTGAAATTAATTTGGAATGATGAAACACCATTCAGGAAATTGTAGTAAAAATAAATACTGAGTTGTAGATCTATGTATTTACTTGTCTAACAGCAATCGTCGTGGGGCAGCTTCACCATGATATTAATAAGAATTACCATTAAAACAAAAGCTTCAATCTATTAAGTTTAGCCTCTATTCTATGTATGTTTTGTATTGTGTCAGTGAAATACCCATAACTGCTGAGTGATCTTCGCCAAATTAAAAAAAAAATAAATTCCTTATAAAGGGAAATATTTCAACTAAATTTCAAAACTAGCATTAAGGGCCCAGAAATATATGCAAAAATTCTTTTATAACCTTTATTACAAACCTTATTCTTTGGATTCAGGAACTCTTACAAATTAAATAAAGATTTTAAGAGCTGAGGTTGTATTTTATTTAAAATCAGCTCTTCATAAAACTTTTTCTTACCTTGGGACCTAAGTATTAAAATCTCTCTTTGGAAGACTTCTATAAATATATACTTTTTAATAATAATAGGGTATCTTTATCTCCTTTGACCTTACCAGATATATTATTAATTTTAATCTAAGATTTAATAGAGAATTAGCTAATAAGCTTGAATTATTATCTATCCTTAGACCGTAAAATATAACTATTTGCATATCATAATTAAAATATCTATTTTTAAGATGTTTTTTGCCTAATAAAAAATGTCATGGTTAATCGAATCGCATTTGTAAAAAACAGAAATTTAAAATAAAATAATTATAAAAATATATGAAAGAAAAAACTATTTTTTTACTTTTATTAATTTTATTAACAAGGTAAAAAAAAAAAGAAATATAAAACAAGAGATCCAGATGAGGGGAGGGGTTATTCCCAAAAAAACTCTGTGATAATAAATAAGATGTTTATCTCTAGTTTTAGCCCAATTTTCATAATCTGAGCATTTTATAAAAGATTTCTAAAAACAAAAACAAAAAAGTTGGGTATAAGATAATAAACATATGTCATAATAGAGAGCAAACTGGAATTTTATTTAATGTTTTTGATTTTGTTAATTTAATTAATGAAAGGAGAGTCCGATGAAAATTTATTTAAAACAATTGGATAGCAATTGATGTAAATGGATATCGTAAAATAATAAATAATTGAATTGTTTAAAGATTATATGGGCTCAGATGCCGAAAGGACTAAAAAAAATGAAAAGTTAAAATAACCTAAAAATAATAAAAAATGATGCGAGGAAAACATCACAAAACTTTCTCTTATTTGATTAGACAAGAGAAATAAATGCGGATTAAAAGATGGAAGAGAGCCCGGGGCAACACGCAGGGGCTCTCAACATTCTTGATATTTCAATAACAAAATAGCGCAATTTAAAATTATAACCAGTGCTCGAAGTGAGGCGGGATGGGGTGGGATGCCATCCCGGTACTTCTAAATA
>JAAAKE020059886.1:0-25646 GCA_010014785.2 Anisolabis maritima
CCCACTTTTTTTTCTTAAAACTATTAATGATTTTCAATGAACTCGAAATCCGTTTGACTGAACACCGCCGTCTCCTCTTTGGAGGACTGAGCTTTATTTATTTTTTTCCTTATTACAATTATTATAAATAAATAAATATATATATATTCATTATCTCTTGAATTCTGTGCTAATTAAGCCTCTTTGATTTAATTGTTGTTTCTTATTTATTATTTTTATAAACTTGTATTTATTTTAAATTTATTTGTATTCTTTGAAAATGGCCGTTAAGAAATTATTAACAATTAGAACTTCAGCCAATTAAAGAATATTTTTTGTGCAATAGGACGTTTAATGTAGATGTAGATATGATGTCAGTACAACAACCGATGTTTGTTGGCAAATCGTTATTAATTCCAAATTTTATATTAAATATACATTCATTATAAAATTTGTGTCGTTGGAGTTTGCCTATCTTTGTATATTAATGACGGTTTGCAAAACATCCGTTGTTGTACTGAGCATGACATCATTTCACTGATGTCGAAATATCTATATAAAACGGAGTATTATGCAAGAAATATTCTTTAATTGGCTGAAGTCCTAATTGTTATTAATCACTTAATAATTGAAATAATAATAATAATTTCCATTGCATAGAAATTCATCTTGTAGCTCTTCTCGCCGATTAACAAATTGACAGGGGACGAGTGAATTTAACCGAATGTCGTCTCTCCTCATCAACCAAATATATAATAATTATATTCAACTAAAAATATTAAGCTCGTAGCTTAAATGTTAAAACGTCGATAAAAAAGTTAGGATCGCTAAAACAATTGTATTTCATGTGTGGCCTAAGGTAATTTTTTTTCTTCAAGGTTGAACATCGCTTTTTAGGCTAACAAGATTTTCTTCATTAATTAAAAAAACAGTAAAACAGGCCAGGGTGTAAAAATGATAACAAAATTTTAATATTTATTTATTACAAAAAGAAAGGAAAAACTTTAGTTTATTGTAAATATTGTCTAAAAAGTTCAACTGAGTTATAAAAATATTTATTTCATTATTTCAATCCTCATACCATGAATATTTGTCAGAGAAAGCAAATTTCCAAATTTTATCGGAATATTTTCTACAACCCGTAGCACAATTTTATCTTCTTATTAGCATAAACTTCATTTACTTTTCTTTTGTGCAAAATATTCTTTCAACAGATAATATATGTATATTGATATCACCTAACGGGACGGCCAAAACATAAAAAAGAATGGAACTGTCCCGTATGGTTAGCATATTTATATTTTAATTTTACATTATTGATGACGTTTTCAATCGATTGCTCTCGATCGCAGTTGTTGAAATTGTAGAGAGCTCTCTATCCTCAATGTTCGATTGCTTTGGGGGAGCAACTTCCCTAAATTCAAATCAAATTGAAATATGGAGAATTTGTTTTTATTAAAATTTAATTTTAAATTAAATACAAAAATAAATAATTTGTTGTTCCCAATTTAACAAAGAATCCAAACAACTCAGGCTTCAATCGAAAAACGCCATACGTTTTGATTCCAACATCATCCAATCTAATCTAATCTATGATAATTCGATACTATTTTTTATTAAAATAAACTAATATTAATTTCTATTGCTATTCTAAAATCAAAATTAAAAGGTTAGTGGTGAGTGAGTTGAAGCAGCAAGAAAGAGAGAGAGGGAGAGTGCGTGTACGTACTTTCAGAGTCCGCTTGAGATCTCGTCATGCTTATAATGGACTCAACAGAATTGGCCCGCAGCAAAAGATCGCGGGTGGCTCTCGCTAAAGAAAAAAAATGGAAAAGGAGAAAGAGAAAGGGTTAGCTTGGGCAAAAATCAAATCACAAATATCGTGCAAAAACAAACAAACACACAAACAATGCAAAGCAACAACAACAAAGTGTAAAATATTTATATAGAATCTAAAAAAAAGATAAATTTTTACTTGTCATAAATACTCAATATAAATTTTCAAAGAGATTTATATTGGCTAGCAATTAATTTAAATAAATTTGGATATGACATTAAAAAAATATTTGAAGATGCAAGGCAGGAGCAGCCAAAAATCAAAGCCTCCGGAGGCTTAATGAATACCGTTTCGAGTCAAATTTATTGTCTCATCATCAATCATGGATTCATTATTGCATGGCTGATGATAATGAACTGTTAATGTGTGTAAACACCCTTAAATAAGATGCAGTTGTCTTTTTGGGTTATTTTGTGAAAATGAGAACATTTCATCGTCATCAACAATCCATCTGTGCGAGCTTAACTCTGGGCACAAAATAATGAAACCATGGCTAATGATGGGACAATAAACGTCTCTCATTGAGTATCGGGAGGCTTTGGTTTTTTTGGCCTTGCGTCCTCCTCTACCGCCTACCCAGAGCAAAAAAGAAAATCTCTATTAGAGAAAGAGAGCCAGGGGTAGCCAAAATGAAAGACTACGGATGCTAGATCAGACATTTCATCTTATATTTAAGAACCATCATCAGTCCTTCGAATAAAATAAAATTTGATATATAGGTCATATAAATAATACATTGTTACGCATTCTTGTGAATTTCTTAATATATTATACTCCGTCACCATCATTTTTATTCATGAGAAGACCTAACAATATACACTTGGTGTTCATATGACCAGCTCTGTCTCTTGGAGAGACTTACATCTACCAAAGCTCAGTGGTTCGCTTAACGTCCTGAGCGACAAAAATTTATTTAAACTATATTAGCTAAATAAATAAGAGCGGAGTTTAAATAGCCTCAGATGCCGAAAAAAACTTACAAAAAAATGAGCAAATTTTTTTTTCAATCAACTGATGATGATTCTTAAATATATGATCTGATATTGCATTCAGAGTGTCATATTTTTGCTGCCCCTGCCTGCTTTCCTCCATTAAAGTTTCATCTCAGCCACTACTTCTTTTTAAAAGAGAAAAATATTAATTTCAGAAATGCTTGCCACTAGGGCAAGAAAAAAAAAATTCACCCTTTCAATTGCCCCTTCTAATTTGTTTTCATTTGTGTCTATTATTATATCATTAAGTAAATTTAAATTTCTATTTGTCCTAAATAGCCCAAACGTATTTTATTTAATTTTATCCCTCCACCCAAAATGAAATTTGTAATAAAATATCATTTTTTTAAATTTTAAATTATTATTATGAATTAATGTTATTTGAGAAATAATAAATTATTAATTCAAAGTGCAAGACAATAAAAAAAAGAAACAAAATAAATAAATCATTGAAGAATAAAAAGATAGACAACATTTTAATTGAGTTTTGTTTTTTTGTTTTTTACTCACGTTCACCCGAGGGCGCAAATTGTTGTTGTCGTTGACGTTCTCGTTCTTCTCTAATTTTTTTATTTCTTTGATATGTATCTGTATTTTTGGCATCGAGGGTTGCGTGTCTCTTCTCTGACATGCTTTGTCTTCCGAAAGCATCTCTACTAAAGCCTGCTGCATGAGCCTCGTCCAAAGAGAGTCTAAAAACAGGAACAAATTAATTGGTCAATTGGTTTCACTTTAGTAATTTGTATATCAATTAACGAATAGCTAATATAAGACGAGTATAATAAATGTAGAGGTTTGGAATCACCCGCCATTTTATTTTTGTTATCTCTTATAACTCCGATTTGCTATTATTGTTTATGTTATCATGGAGGGTTAAAACGCTTTATCAAATCGGAGAAAGTAATGCGATAAATTGGTGCAAATAAGACATTGAGTGAATCAACATTCCGCAGACTTATCATAAACGGAAGCAGTCAATAAAAACGCGTTACTCGGTGTACCGCTCAATGACGGCATAAATAAAAATGCACTCAATAATTACAAATCGGAGTTATAAGAGAAAAATAAAAATGCTAAAATAAGAGAGTTCGCATCCAAACAATCACTGAATCACTAAAGATGATGTTGATAGGATAATTACTGGCTGGCATAGGTGACGTCGCCATGAGTAGTCGGAATGGAAGCTGTAGGTGAAGCTGGTGGTAGCTGTCCGGTCGGTAATGATCCCTGTTCATTAGGTCTCTCCTCTTCAATTAAGACCATTTCCCCGGAGGCGGCATGCACTGTCGGACTGGTAAGACAAATTGGAGGCCCGCCCGATGGGGGAGGCGATACCAACAAAGGCGTATTCCATGTGTCTTGAGTCGCCTATCAAAAAAAAAAAAAGTTAAGTTTTAAAATTAAAATATTTCCAACTCCTTATTATAATCTAAAAATTAAAACAAAATCCCATGAAAATCGGACCATTGGTTTCAGAGTTAAACCGTCATAAATTACAGATAGATTTCAAATCCAAAAAATAGACAGACTCTGTCATATATAATCAGAATCAACCCCCCATAAACAATTCAAGTTTGACATATAATAGTTTGTGACGTTATTTCTTAACGATAAATGATAGTAGAATATAAGGGCGGAAAATGGTTACAAGAACTTTACTTTCTTGTAACTTGAAACTGTTACAAGTTACTCAAAAATGAAGGAACTAGTAACAACTATTTCTAGTTCCTTTTCATTTGTTTTGCGCTGCCGTTTTAGTGACAAAGTGTCTCCCTCAGAGAGAGAGAAATTTTTTTTTGAATTTATTTAATGGGTTCGAATGTGTCTCTTATCTAATCTATGATCTATGATTAGAATGCAGAATGAGTCGTCGTTTTTCTTAGAGGCTATTGTGACAATATTTAAAACATTCAATGAATAAAGTGGAACAAAACAAGGAAATATGATTTATGTAGGAAATCAAATTAAATCGCCGAATGGACTTTGATTAATATTACATATGATTCGAATAATTGTTCTTAGTCTGTTGTCTGTTAAAATTTTATTTTTAATCTTGTAGCTTCTCAAAAATGAAAGGAACTAGTAAAGGGTAACTTGTTCCCTTTTTTTTGGCAAGAACTTGAAATTAAAAACTAGTAAGTCAAGGGATGTGGATTCGAATTGCAGTCAAGCATGAAGATGCCGAAAAGACTAAATAAAAACTTGAAAATAGTTCCCCAAAATGAAAGGAACTAGTTCCTATGTTAGCTATGGACTAATTCCTCATAAATCAAAGAACCCGCCAGCCCTGGATATAAGCAAGTAAGAATTTATAAGAATTAACGTGATTAAAAATCCATATTTGATACAAACAAACAAATCTACTTACTCTATAATAACTTTCGTTTCTTAAAGATGTAACATTATTATTAATCTGTCCGGTGATCCTTTCTATCACTGGATTGCGAGAATTCAGTGGGGTTTCCATTGTTCCTGTTAAAAAAAAAAAAAAAAAAAAAAAAAAGAATTAATAAAAAATTTAATCAAAATTTAAAAAATAACTAACCTTTACTATTAAGATCATTAATGATTTTCGTAATTTTATTCGGTGGACGTTGTTTTGGTTGAGCAATTTGTGGAGGGAGAAAAATAACAGTGGCATCTGACTCGCTTGTGTTGGTGGCTGTCGAACTGTCAGGCGTTGTGGCTGAATCCGGCAAGGATTTATCTAAAACAAGTTCTAAAAAAAAAAAAAGAAAAAAAAAGGTATAATATGGTCTGTGACGTCATTTTACAAATAATAATGGGACAGACGACAAAGAAAAAAGATAATTTTTAAATTTTAATTATTAAATCTCACAATTGTTTTTGATGGAGAAAATTAAAAGATTATTTTATAAATCTGATATATCATAATGGCGCAAAGATCAACAAACAATTTGATGGGATTGTACAACAACATAATATTATATTAAAAGACCGTAGGGCAGTAGGATATTTGATTAAGTGTTTGGCTCTTCTAATCCAGGTTGGGCATGCATTCATAGATCATGATTATAGCGATTTAAAAAAGAAAAGTACAACTGTACTTGCTCTTCATTACTCAAGACATACCGATAAATTTGACTTTGAAAATACATGCAAGATATTTACCTAAGAAAATAACACTTCAAAGAGAATAACCAAAAAATGCCCACTTGTTGGGTGAGCTAACTATTAAGTTTCACACTGAACAAGGCATTTGACCTGTTATTTATTCATCGTTGAGCGTTGAGGGGTACATTTGCCGATTTCTGGAGGAGACACTTTATGGAGATTTTGTGTTTTATTCTGGAGATTTTTAATTTTTTTTCGGCACCTGAGGCCATTATATTTATATAAACTAATTAGTAGCCAATATAATTTAAATAAATTTTATTGCTTGGAACTGAAGCGAGACCTTTACCTCTACCCGGAGTGACAGGAGACGGGTTCGGATCCCAGGGAGTCCGATGAAAATTTATTTAAATCAATTGGTATAAATAAATATGTCTGGAAAATTAGTATGGTGGTGGTAAAATAAATTTGTAATTGTTTAATTTCTATAAGGCCTCAGATGCCGAAGAAACAAAAAAAAAATTTTTTTGGAGATTTTTTATAAATAGCACTTCGACGTCAATTATAACCTTCTCCATATGAAAATTAAAATTATTTTTCAAAACAAATAAAACATTTTCAAATCAAATACAATAATTTTGGAAATATCTTGGCTTAAAAAAAATTCAAACATAACAAAATTTTAAACTCAAGATCTTAATAGATTAGAAAAGGCCTAAAATAATCCTGGGTCCGCTATTTTTCAAAATTCCATCTTGTTAGGACGGCCTCAACTCAACAATGAGGGGTCCCGGGGCCAATCATAGTCTGCTTTGGAAAAAGTTTAATTTGTTTTGGAAAGGCTTGTAATTAACTTGGAAATGCTATATATAAAGTGTCAGTCGAAAAAAATTTTATCAAATTAGTATGAATTTTGAAATAATAATAGAAAAAATTAAAAAAAGTAAAAAGAATAAAGTAATCAGATAAATAACCAGAGAGAGAAAATTAATTATAATTGTGAGACGATGACCCTCGATAAATAAATATTTTATTATAATTTTAAATTTTGTTTTCATATAAAGGAAGGAAAAATATATTTATTTCCCTTGATTTATTCACCTGACTTTGATTGTAATTTCCTTTAAATTATATGAATGCGAATGTTTGAAGATCCATGTATATGCTTTGACTTTTTGTTATTATTATTTCTATCCAGGGAGTGATGGTTTATTAAAGATGAACCGAAATGTCTCACTGTGGTCGAATAAGCATACAAAGCCTTTTTATTTGGCTGCCTCCTCCCTATTTCCTTTCAAATATTGAGAGTGAGAAAATTTATTTAAATCAATGGATTGCAATTGATGTAATGAAATATGCTTGGATTACATAATCGTAATAAATATGCCTATATGACCTCAGATGTCGAAGAGACTATAAAAATAATATTATTTTATCAATTATATTCTCTGATTTTATTTTATTTTTATTTTTAAATTAATGGCGGATTATTTTTTCATCCAAAATTTAGATACATGTGTTGCATATGATTTTAGTGAGAAAAATAGCAACTTTTAGAATATATAATAGAAGGAAAATTTAAGGAAAAATAATAATTCTGAAAAAGTATTATAGATCACCTTGTGTTGAGTCATGGCTATTTGGAAAGCCATTTTGTTTATGAGATCCTCCCCCAGCTGAAGAGGAGACTGCTCGTCTGGCGACGGATAACGATATCACACCAGGAATTGGCCCTTCATTTTGGAGCATAGCGTTTCTAAGTGTTTCCATTGCCTCAGAATTGGATTGACCCAGCAACGAAATTCCATTGACATTGAGCAATTGATCATTCATACGCAAACGACCATCACGGCTGGCTGCGCCTCCATGGAGCACCGATTTCACGAAAATCCCAAGATCAATGGACCCATTGGAGCCTGTGGACGTTCCACTCCCTGAACTCCCTTGACTTGCATTGTGACTCGCTGACGTTTTCCCTTTTACGCTCACACCTAAATGAAAAAAAAAAAAAAAAAAAATTAATAAAAATAAACACAAAAGCGATCTTTATCATTTTCTAGATAGATACAAGAATCATATAAAAACACTTCCTAACCTTTTTTAGCTGATTGCAGCGAGGCCAAATCTTTATTTATGATTTATGTAGTTAATAATAACCTTTACATTTGATTTATAATGTTTTAATTAATTAATATAGAATAAAAGTCAACCCGAATTTCAGGGAACCCACAGAATTTCCTAAAATCTTCTCAACCTGAGAGACTTGAATCTCTTCATCACAGCCTCAAAGATAATAATATAAAACAGCATGAGGGCAATTTGTATCAAGTTTTTTCTAAACATATTATTTATAGTTATTTCTTTGTATTATGTTTTTTTATTATTTTTCTCTTATATGGATTGTTTTTTTTTTTTAATTGTATTTTGTAGATTGTACATTTTTGAATTTTATATTGTATTATGTACATTGAAGTGTCGAATGGCCAACAGCCGAAAAATAAAGAAAAAAAAACAATGAAATTTTATGTTTGCGGTTTGAATTAATTATTATAATATTTAAATCGTATAAATAAAATTAATTTTATTTAGTAGCCGTAATCTCGAATCGAGTCATTCTTTTTTGTTTATTTTTAAATCTGGCAACAAAGTTCCCCCTTCTACGCATGCGCACAGAAGTGTAAACTACATAATTACCTCTAATGGTAAGTTACATTAGATTCAGGTCAACTTTTCGTCAAAATAACTCATAAAAGTGATAAAATGATATTAATAAACGCATGTTTGTTTTAGTTGGATCTAGTGTAAAAAATGAACAAGAAATTTCTTAAAAATCTGTTCAACCGAATTTACTCCCTACACGTCCCCAAACAATCAGCTTTTTGGTGGCGGTTTATTTATTTATTTTAAATTAAATCCATAACATTATTTGTCTATTATTTTAATGAAAAGATTCAAGTTTAATGCTACTAACGCACTATGCAGCCAAAACAATATTAGAGAATCTATGGGCAAATCAGGAGATGCCCGCATTAGGGCAGCCTGTAAGAAACAAGCGAATCTCTGAGGGCTGAATGCGTGTGCATGCACTAACAAACAAACGTCTTCTCTCGACTGAAACAACGAGAATGGGCTGCATAGTGCGTTATTAGTCTTATTGTCCACTCGACATTTCGGTTGTAAATCGTGATGTTTATAAAAAAAATCATAGAATACAACATTTTTTTCTTCTTACCAAGTCCTGCTTTCTCTGAATCATGAACAGGAATGTCAAATGTAAGAATTTCTCGATATTTCCATGGAAAGGTAGCGCCTTCATCGTTCACTTTATCAGGAGGCTGTAAAAAAAAAAAACCCAACGAATGAAAAGAAAAGAAAGAAAGGCTTTAATTCTAATCTAATATTTGGTGATAATACATTTATCTACTTAATGAAATAACAACTCTATATTTACTAATCTACGTATTCAAGACAAAGAGATGCAGCTAGATTTTTTTTTTCTAATATTATAAGGAATGATTTTTTTTTTTAATAAGAAGGGAATATTATAATTAATAAAACAATCCAATTTTTAGTTTACAACAATTATCTTCTTTTATTACGCAAACGTTTTGACTGCAGTTGCAATTCTTTCTCAAGCCTTTAAAATTCCTTCCTCCCATTTAAAATTACTAAAAATATTCTCTACTCCAAAGGACTGGAGTACTTAAAATATTAATTTTTTTTATTAAATTATACAAAAAATGTAAACTAACTAACAATGCTAACAAAAAGACTTGAGAAAAAAATGATTCCAACATTACAAAACATTTTTTGACTAAATTTTGTTTTTTTCTTCTTCATCTTCTTCTTTCTTATTTATTTAGTCATTAGAAAACAAATTAAATTTTCATTTATTTGAAAATGAGAAATAGGCAGTCATGTATCGTATGTCTCTATGTAAATATAAACTGAAAATTGTGAAACGTTTCGGCTTTAATGAAATACGGCCATCATCAGTCAACTAAGAGCTAGAAATCCATTACATTATTTTTCATTTATTTGCCATCTAAGCCAATATTTCGTTTCTCTCTGGACCATCTTTAAGACTCACAACAAATTTAATAATAAGGTAACATGAAGACAAGGTGGGTTTAGATTTTCCACTTGTTTTTTCTACACTCATCTAAGCTAAATATAATTTTAACCACAAAAAAAAAAAAAAAGACCTGGCTTTTAATGTGAATAGAGAAATGAATGCTTCTTGACTTGATCAGTTATAGTTGCAGTGGGAAGGTCATCTTATCTTTAAATATTTATAGAAGAAAATACAGAAAAGAAGAGTTAAAGGTATTTATTCACAAATACTTCTAAGAAAAATCTTAAGGGAATTTTTCTATGCTTTTTTCTATAGACTTTCTTAAATTAAAATTTTTCATTCATATATCTCCCTTAGTTCTCTTAATCAAAAAGTCAAGAAAATTTTAACTCAAAAAATTTTATATAATAAAGCCTATATAAGAAAAAATCTCCTTAAACTAAGTTTTTTCTTAGGAACGTTTCTGAATACAAGGCAGGCATAGGTGAAAATATTTATAATTCATTGATGGCGTTTGTCGATCGAGAGCACTCTCATCGAGTGAGTGACTGGAATTCTTGGGATTTCTTGTATGTTAAGTTGGCAAAAAAATTATTCATTTTTCTGTTTAATTTAAAATTATATACTTTTAAAGGCAAATCCCATATTTCAATATGATTTGAATTTAGAGCAAATTGCACTCACTTTGTATTCAGAGCAATCGATGAGGAAAGAGTGATCTCGACAAATGCGCATGCGCGATTCTATCTAGAGCAATGAATCGAAAATGCTCTTACTGAAATAAAAAGAAAAAAAAAATTCAGCTGCTGCATCTCTTACATCCTTCACAGCTACTTCTAAACTAGCTACTTATTATAAAAACAAAAAGTCTAAATGAGAGAGCGCCGAGGGTATATCAGTGGAATCGGACCTCAGGTTTGTCGGCGTTGGCAGCAGAAGTGGTGGTTGTGGTTGTGGTAGTGGTGATGGTTGTGGTGGTGGTAGTAGAAGTAGTACTGGTGGATGATGATGATGATGATGCCGATGTTGAAGCAGCTGCGGCGTCCTGTTGCTGCCACACAGCCAACAAACACAGCATGACAAAACAGAGAGACAAAGCGTGCACAATAAAAATAAAACGTCACTACCAAGAATGGAATCAGAACAAAACAACAAATCAAATATTCATACACAACATGCGCGAACAATTACAAAGAATAAATAAAAAGAGAGAATTGGAATTTTTTCCCTTTGCACTAAGATCTAATAATCAGATAATATCTCCATCCATTGGGTTCCCATTTCATTTGAACTAAGTCAGTCATGATACTGACCTCTTTATATTAGAATCGAATGGTAAAGAAAATAATTCCAAAAAACTTAAACGAAGGAAAGAATAATAAATAGTATAGTAACGCCTCTAGTGGGAGTTCATAGAAGCTCGAGATATTGGCTTTTTGAATCGAGAGTGATTGTAGCGCCCCTAGTGTCTTTAAATAAAATAGCTGGCTGGTCATCTAGATTAATTTGCTTTATTTTATTTACTTCCGGAGCTGGCTGGCAAGGCCCCAAGAAAAGATAAAAATGCGGGGCCATTTATGGCCATAAATCGTCATATAATTAGAAGATGAAGGCAAGTTTTTAAGTCGTTTTTTGGCATCAATATTTATTTAAATTAATTAATAGCCAAAATAATTTAAATAAATTTTATCGTTCAGGATGGGAAATGAACCACTGACTCTTTGAACGTGAAGCGAGAGCTCTGCTTCAAAGGGCAGGCTCATTTGAAAGTGAAAAGAAAAGTGTAGCAGCCTTTTTAATATGAAAGGTGATTTTATTTTGAGTACAAGGTTTCGCCAACAAAGTATTTCTTCTTCAGATTTAAAAATAAAAATCACTTAAGTTAATACAGGGTATTATAAATGTATACATTTATGTTTTTTTATCTCAGGCGTTAAAAATGAAAACAAAAATGAATATAGATTTTTTCCATTTCATTAGATCCGTATAAGCCCACTTACCGGGGTGCCCGTTTATTTACCCGACGTGCTTTCGTGTACGGAGACACACACTTCAAACCCAGCCGACTTCTGGCCGTAACCATCTATCGGCACCCCGGGAAGTTGCATTATTTCCTAACACTAACTCCTCCTCTTATATTCATTTCTAGCTAGCTAACTACTCCTATATCTAATTCCTCCCGGTCCCTTTATTCCAACCTATTCTATGCTAGGGAGGCTAGGGAGGATGTCTTAGTTTGAGGAGGGACTCTCTCAGCACCGGCGTGTAGCCTACTCTTTGCGAAGATTGCATCAATAAAAAAAAAAAAAAAAAAAAATTTATAAAATAATAATAATAATAATAATAATAAGCAAGATTAACTATCTCTTTATAAATCTTTGAAATTATATTTAAAATATTTCAATGAATTTTTAGACCTGAAGAGGGTCCAATTTGTGCCGATACGTTGTACTCAAGAGGGTGAAATAAAATACTGCACTTTCTTTTTATTTTGAAATTATAAAATTGCCTTCAACTTCTTTTATATAATTAATTAACTCTTTATTTATATTCTCAGAAATGATATTGTTTTTAAAATTAAAATTTTTTTCAAGCAACCAAACAGACAGTCATGTGATTTAACATTAAAAATTTAGATCTCTTTAATTTCAGTTTGCATTAGTATCTAATCTGTACATTTGAAAATCTGCGCCTTTTTTCGGATCCAGGAAAAAGTGAACCGATTCATAAACTTCTGACCCTCATAAGTTAAGGAGAGTGGAAATATCTAATTTTTGATAGAAAGAAACCTTCCAATTCTCATTTGGATGGAACAACTGAGCAACAGAAAGTCTACTGAGAAGCAATCAACGAGGGCAACTCACGATAGGTCTGGGGTTCTTAGGACTTGCAGTTGGAACGTTTGTGCCTGAGGAAGAGTCAGTGATGGCATCTTCTTGTCTAGAGACCACAATTCTCACTGTCGACCCTGGCGGGGCACTTCGTAACACTTCGACTGCCTCCTCCTGACTTTTGCCTGTCATCGGTTGGCCATTGACTTCGAGTAGACGATCACCAGGTCGGAGACGTCCATCTTCGACCGCAGCGCCCTGAAATATACATCCCAATGTAATTTTGGGGACGGGAAGAAATTTAAGATAAATTTGAAAGCTCACCTTTGGAAGAATGTTTTTGATATAAATGGGACAATTGCCACCCGCCGGGTTGTCTCTGGTCGTGATACTGAACCCAAGACCATGGACGCCCTTAACTAATTCCAGTTCCAGCTTCCGACCAATTCGTCTTGTATTGGCTACAAGAAGGGCATGCCTAGCAGAGACATGTCCCGGAGAGAGCTTCTTAGTCGGGGAAACTGTTGCGATCTTGGAACTGCCATTTACCGCTACAACGACAATAAAACAATTAAATGATGCGAGATCGCAACACTCACACAAAGATCTTATGTAATATAAAGATATATTTCAAAATACTATTAAATCTTTTCTTCCCATTTCTTGAGATAGGACCTGACGAAGACCAAAAATTCTTTTGATTTCTGATCTCAAGCCAAAACATCTTCAACATCGCTTCAGAGAGTCAATAAAAATAATAGTTTTAAAATAAACAGTTTAGTGACGTCACTAACTATGTTCATTCGACTTAAGATATTTTTCTATAATACATTTCCTGTCATTTGATTTGATATTAGATTATGAAATATTATGAAGGAAACATAAGTGAGAAAATATGGACTGACCATCTCATCTCTCTATTTTGCCTCTCTGATTGTCCAAAATGATTTGATTCATTTTTTTTTTTTACTTTTAGGTTAAGGATTTTTTAAATTCATCCTGTCTAAAATATAACCTTTAAATTAGGAGTTGATGGCGGGATAAGTAATCCAACTAGATTTCACATCTCCCATTGGTCTATTGGAGTTGGTGGTCAGCTCATTCACTCAGAAAACCGGAGACCCGGGTTCGATTCCCGGCTAGACTAAATTTTTTTCAGAAATGTGGTTTAATAAATATTAATTATATGATAAACAATATATAGATATGATAAATTATAAACCCATCATATATGATCTCTGAGGGTCGCGTTCTTCTTTAGACTGTTTGACACTTAAATGTCCTGAAGAAGAATGCGTTCGAAATGTTGACAGAAAATAAATTTTATTTATAACTCCTTGGTTGATTGATCTAAATAATTTTTTAAAATAGAGAGAAACTAGGAAATTTAAAAAAACTCTTTTTAAGTTAACCTAAAAGGAAGAAATCAAGGAAGCAAAATTATTAGATGTTAGCTATACTCGTTCCTTGTTTTATATATATATATATTTCAGCATTGCGCAGGAAGAGGAAAAAATTGTTTTTTTTCACTTACATCTCTCTTCGCCTTCTACCATGGCCTCCTCTTCGGCGACTTCAGGGGTAGCTGTGTTCGTTGATCCGCCTGCTCCTTGTAAAGAACGAGGGAAGACGGGCGCTGGTGGTTTCTTCAACGCATCCGATTTATGTTTCACAACACGAAGACGTAATTCTGGTGCTCGTAAAGATTCTTTAAAAATTTCTTGTACCCTACAAAAAAAAAAAAAAAAAGAACGAGTGAGAAAGGGGGCGAATAAGGGGGGGGGAATGGAGAAGTTAATAAGTGACCTACCTTTGAAAAGGCATGTCGAGTAGACGTACACCATTGATCTCAACGATACGGTCATAAATGGCAAGACGTCCATCGCGAGCCACTCGACCTCCGGGTTCAATCCTCTGTACCAGGAGACCTCGCTCGATTCCGTCAGAGTCGGAATAATCGGGCACCACATGGATACCCAGAGCTCCAGCTGATGGCTCATTCGAGAGCACCACGCTCACTTCACTATAAAAAAATGCGAACTGAATTAATAAAAAAGTGCCAAGAATGAAATGACAAGAGACTTTCCTCCACAGGAAAGAAAACATCTATGTATATATATTAATAGCAAAGTGCCGTCTGTGTCCGTCTGTCTGTACGTCACGGAAATTTAAGAAATTTTAGTAATAATTATTTTTTGAGTTATGGTGATCGAAAGAAATTACCGCAGACATAAACATCATTCCAAAAAGTAGTTAAGGACTCAGAGGACCTGAAAACATTGTCGGATTTGATTTTTTTTAGAGATTACATTACTTATTGTACTAACCTTCAGTTCGTCGGCAAAGTTAAAAATTTATTACTTCTCGAGAACGAAATACCTTAAAATATTTTGTAGTTTAGATGTTTGCTTTAAACAACAGGAAGTGCTTGAGGAGAAGAAAACCAGAGTTTATTTGCTCTCTCTCTCAGCACGTCACTCTATTGCAAATATTTCGGTCACTATACACCGATCATCCTCAGGGCAGACATGAGAGAAATAAAAAATATAACAAAATTAATTATCCTATTTCATGGGCTTCAATGGCGGAGAATTGATGTGATATTTTCGATTCGAGAGAGTAGCTAGTTATATTTTTAATGTGACAATTTCTTGCAAAAATCTCATATCTGCCCTGAAGATAGTGGCCAAAATATTTGTAATAAAGTGAGGTAGTAGAGAGAGAGCAAAAAAAGGCTGGTTTCCCTCTCTACAATTACTTCTTCATCTTTAAATATATTTTTTATTTTTTTTATGACTTTTCTCACTTGTGTGAAAATGTCAAATGTCAAACAAATATTTTAATATTTTGTGGAGACTTTAAATTGTTTCTTAGAAAAAAAAAAAGTATAATTTGATTAGAGATTCTGTTACCATCCAAAAGTTACAGATGGCTTGCTGCTCCCTTATCGCCTTCTTTTATCAGGCTTATCAGAGAGAGAGAGAGAGAGAGAGAGAGAGAAATCGTTCTAATCATCAATCAAATTGTTTTATCTTTAGCCCTGCTTAATTTTATTGGCATTTTTAGAAAGATTAAATATTCTCCCAAAGAGAAGGAGACGTGGATCAGTAAATGAAAAATAAAATTATTAATATCGAATTAGGGGTAGATTTTTAATTGGATAATGGAAGTGAGCTCAGCAACAAGGTGATTGAAATAAAAAATGTATATCCTCGTTTCGAGCGTTCGTCATCCTCATCCTCAGAGCATTTTATTTTCATTAATATTTTATATTACAAACAATAGTGGGTGATGATATTTACTTATCGATACTAACAAAATTGTCATAAGAATATAGATGTTATGAAATGAAAAATGAAACACCTAACATCTGTTTTCTTATGATAATTTTGTTAGCCCTGATGATGAGCTTGAAGTACTCTCGAAACGTCGGCAAAAGGATATAATTTTTTTCTTTTAATCCAATTAGAATTATTAAATTTTGAAAAAATAAAAAATGAAATTATTATACTAACAATAGCTCCATAAATATGTAAATTTAAAAAGAAAATATTAACAAAGATATTAAGAAAAAAAACTTCATACGGCTCTGAATGTCTTTCCCATGCTACAGTGTGCAAATACAATAGTTCAGAAAATTTCAGTATTTGAAGAAATTATCAGAGCTAGCCCTCACAAAACTCCAAGAAAAGTTGAACACGAATTCGAAATTAGCCGTTCGCAGTCCGAATAGCAGGTTTCACGTTTCCCCACTGAACATTAAAATTTATTTTAATTATATTGACTACCAATTAATTTAAATAAATAAGGACGGAGTCTCAATGCCTTCTCAATGAGTTGATCTGAATTTTTGGGCCCTTATCTTCGAGGCTCATTTCACTGGCGAACGAAAGTTCTTGAACCATCTGCGCACGGTATGATCAGAAATATTGAAGGCCCAGGATTCAGTGAAGTTGCGAGATGCTTCCGCGACACCCCGTCCAAATTTGACAATTCGATATTCTTATTTTGACAGACGCATTATTTATAGTCCGAAATCAAAGTAAAAGAAAAGTAAGAGAAAATCCAAAAAGGTAAATAGATTCAGCGATAAAATTCGAAATAGAATACAGTGAAAAGCTAATTCAGTCATCACTCTTGCCACAACCTCAAACTTATATATTATTATTAGTTGCTAAGGGCTTCTAGGGGCCAGAGTTTACGTCCCGGCCTAAGTGAGAAAATCATCATTATCATTTAAATCATCTTGGCATTTCATTAAGTCGAAAACCCAAGAAGAGTCTAACAATAGAGTCCAATTTCTTATTTTATTTGAAATACGGGAGGGCTAGTTAACCCCAATTAAGAGAAAATAAAAAACAAAGAGGAAAAAGGTTAAGGGTCTTTATTTTGAAAGACTATGAGGGTTCAAATAAGAGATGGAGGGATGCTGGTCCTTTTGTTCTTCTAAGTGAATATTAGATTTCCTATGAAAGGGGACTCTCCATCATTTTAAGGAAGACTAGCAGCAAGGGGGCAATGATATCACTCTGGCTTAGCTGCGCCTTTAATCCTATCAACCCATAAACCCCCAACTCATAAATATTTTGGGCCATATCTGAAGAAATACTGCTTTTATATTATTGACAATAATCAAATATTGTTGCTTGATATTAATTATCAATTAAAAAAATAAATACGCCCCCACCCTATGGCCAAGAGCTTAGAGATAGTGACACTGTCAAAATTGATAACCTTCAGTGGTGTGGGTTCGGTTCCTCCCTCGATTGGATACCAATTGGTCTAAATCAATATGCCTGAGTAGTTTGTATCATAATAAATATAAATATATAGATCGTTTAAGAATCACTATGATCCAAGATGCTCAACAGACAAAAGAAAAAATAAATAAATAAATAAATTACTCAAAATATTATTATTTTTTGATATTGGATACCAAATTATTTAAGTAAATATGGACGGTGTCTAAATGGCTTAACTAGCCGAAAAAGACTTAAAATTAAAAAAAAATCATTTTTTGATTAAATAAAATATAGAATATATAATAATATTGCCAACTTTTTTTCTTTTGTTAATTTATATTCTTTATACACAACGTATATTTATTTATTCTTAATAATATTTCTCTTTATAAAGTAAATTGGTAAAAATGCCTATATGACTCATGCTTAAATAAAAAAAAAAATAAAAAAAAAAAGGGAAAAGAGAGCTTTGTAAAAGTATAGAAATAATAATTAAAGTCAAAGTGACTGGAATTCTCAATTATAAAAGATTCAGGTGGTGTAGAATATATATAATTAGGTATTAAGGAAAAATATATAGACAAAATATGCGATATATCATACCTATCCCCGAGTCTAGGCGGTTCTTAATCTAACTTCAAAAAAGATTTAAATAAATATAAACCAAGTCCTAAATGACTTCAGATGCCGAAAAAATGCGAATATTCTCAAGGTTATTTTGAGCATGTTTTTCACTTAAGGTTCAATGAAAGCCAGACTCTTTTTACCTGACAGGGGTGACATGAATGGATAGGGAGAGAGACGTGCCTCATGGCATGGCCATTTAGCAAGCATGCAAGCAGGTGAGAGTTACAGACCCTGCAATGTGGTCGAGGGGTTCGTCAGGCACTCGGGCTGCCTGTCCCAAGGGTTCTTTTCGTCTTCTGTCTCTTGGCAGTGATCGGCTTTGTGCCACTCTGTCAAGGGCTTCACCCCAACGCACTCCTTGACCCTCGCCACCGAATTGCATCGAGAGACGACTGGAGCCATCACGTGCGAATCCGCCGCCATTCTGCAACAACAACAATTTAAATAAAAAACTCTTCTTTAAAGAGCGAATTCATTATTTTTGTTATTTACTCCCAAAGAAACAAATAAATGGAATGCATTCACTTTAATGAAATACATTGTTGACAATTAATTTAATTTTTTTTTTTTTCAATTAAATCTTATAAAATGTTTTATTTTTTTTTTAAATTTAATTTATTAGATTAAAAATTTCCGTAATTAATTGGATACTAATTGTTTCGTCAAATAAATATAGATAAATAACGTTAATGTTTATAAATAATGAGGCCGTAAGACAAAAATAAATTTCATATCAATACAACAATTATATTAATAATTATATAAACATATAACTTTCTTATAAAAAAAAATTCGTCCTTTCATCCATCTTCTAATTTTTCCTATTTCTTGATGAAATTTTAAAAATTTATTTATAAGATGAGTAAACTTTAATCTAATGTTCATTTAAACGCAAAAGGTTTATTTTAAAAAATGAAAGGAATTTTTGAAAACTCAACATATTATTTTCTAAAAGAATGCAGCTGTTCGAAGGACAAAGTAATTTAAATAATAAGTGTATCTATATCTGATAAGAAATTAATCATAGCCTGGAAATTTCTCTACACTTTGAAAAAATCACATGAAAATCTGTCATTTAGCTTCGGACTTAATTTGCTACAGACAAACCGACTATTTTCTCCCATATGTAGAGATGTTTCTGACGCATCTCCTCAAAAACAAATCATCGTATTGGGATAAAATTTTAAATTTATATGAACCTCTAGAAAAAATACTTAGGGGGGTTTTATTTCAAAAACCCACAAAATAATAAAATTCATATTTTAAAAATAAATCTCTCGGTTATTTCGTGATTTGAGGAGGAAGAGGAGGCTTCCAGCTAGCTAGCTCTAGTTAGGTGAATGAACGATGTATCCGTTTCATAACTGATTTGAAATTATTATTTTATACATTCAAAGGGGGAAGAGAGATTCAACCGTGAAATATGAACGAAAAAAATTCTGATTTCAAAAAGATTAAAAAAAAAAATTTAAATTTATCTAGGACTAGGTTTAAGAAAAATAAAATTAGTTGAAATATTTTATTTTTCAATTAAAACCTTTATTTATTTTTTTTTATAAGATATTACAAAAAAATTTAGAGTTTTCCTGGGATTTTTGAAATAAAAATCACCCTAGCATTTAGATTAGAAGTTTATTGAAATCTAAACAAAATTTTATCCCGATACGATTCTTCGTTTAGGAGGAGATACGTGACAAACATAGCCTCGTACTATGTATTTTTATTATATATTTTAGATAGAGATTATCTTTTTAATTACTCTTTGTCGCTATTAAAGAAGGAGAAATTATATTCTTCCTTCTTTTTTTTATAAAAATGTATAAGAAAGAATAATTTAATTCAATTATTTTCCGATTATTTCAATAAAATTTAAAATCATTTACATTCTCTACTCTTTGTTTTTTTGGACTTCATCATTTTGACAAATAAAACTGTTATTATTCTCTTTCAATTTCTTTCCCTTTCTTAGAATTTCTCTCATATTGAATAGATAGATAGGTAGTGACGTCACTCGTGAGTAATAAATAGTAGATATGCCTTATTAAAAGAGTTGTTGAAATATAAATATAAATCATTAATAAATATACGTATTTAAATAAAAATGTCAGAACAACTGAATTATTTATTTATTGTACACATTTCAAAATTAAAAAAAGGCGAAGAGGAGGTGAGTTTGAACTCATGACCTCGGTGTTATCAAAAAGGAGAGTGCCAGAATTCAGTTCATATCTCCAATCATCACCAAATTGTTTTTAACAAACAAACTTTTCAAAATTATTAAGGGATGAGGAAATATAAGACAAAATATAGACCTGAGGATGTTACGAAAATGATTACATTTCGACAAATTAATTGTATTGAAAACAACGCTATCAACATGTAAACTCGTGAAATTTTTTTTTTTTTTTTCATTTTAATAACCAGAAAAAGATTTAATCTTTTATTTAAAACGAAAATTTAAAAAATTCTTCCTTCTCTTTTTTTTCCAACTTTTTAGTGCTAACGACCCTTTTTGAAAAAAGGAAAATCCATTTCCTCATCACTCATTATTTGACAGAATGCACCATGGTTCCAGGGTTTAACGCCCCTACACTCCTCTTATCTTCCATATTCCTAAAAGACTTTTTATTTGGTTTTTTGATGTCGGTGACATCATATAAATTTATTTTTCTTTTTACTGAGAGTATAAAGTGAATTAATAATTATATTCATGTTTGTATGATTTTTTAATATAAATATTGATATACTAGTAATTAAACACTCTGTACTCTTAGTAACAAGAAAAAAAAAAGTTTTTATATGATGCATTCATTTTTTCGGACTTGAAGAAGATACCGAAATGTTGTTTTTCAAAAAATAAATAAAATCATTTTTAACAAAAAAAAAAAAAAAAAGTTTTGATTATATATCTAGAAAATCACCTCTCGATTAAGCTAGAATAAATTAATATTAATATATTGGAAGAGGATTTGGAGAAAGGAAATAAAGTAGAGAAAACTTTCTCTTAAAATTTTCGAAAAAAAAATCCCTCTAGAATTTCTTCTTTATGAAGATATTATATACAATGATATATGAGAATATATGAGAAACAAACATTTTTAAATACTTTAATAAAAATCTGTCTGCTTTGTAATAACGACTAAACTCTGAAATTACTTGACGGATTTTTTTCAAAGTGTAGGGAATTTTCAGGAGCAGACGTTTAATTAAAATTTCCTTATTTTAAGAGGTCATATTTTTGTAAGAAATTAGGTATGCTTACCCTCCTAACGGGAGGATGCAAATCGGCAGCGGTGGCGGCGGGTCTTGAAGAATTTTCTGTCGCCCAACGGCCACCTTTTGAGTCGTCTGTGGATGTCGACTGGGCGACGGCGGCATGGTTATTTGGTGGACTATTAGGGGTGGGTTGCATCTGGTGCAGGGCAGGTTCACTCCCTCTACGGACGACAAGGGGTCCAGGCGGTGGGGGCGCCTCAATGTCCACTGCCCCTCCGGGGTCATTCTGGAACAAGCAAATTTCGAACTTCATCTCCTAGAAGTATAAGAAACAATTTCTTTACAATTGAAGAGAGCAATGCAGTAACGACGCAGAAAAGGCTACAATGTAACGTTATGATCCATTCAATCTGAGTTATCTCCTTTTCTCTAAATCTTTGATAATAGATCTACGCACTTCTCTAAGACCAAGAAAAGTAATGTATTTTGACATCACTTTAGGAATAAATTTAAGAGTAACGAAACCAACGATTTATTAATTCTAATAATTCAAATAAATTGAGGAAATATAAGTACAGCAATTTTAATGAAATGAACTTCATGTTGTGTCGATTATCTAAAATTTTTTGGATTAACAATTTTCTAGCCAGAATTTTAGAAAATCTCTGCAAATAAGTATTTAGACGATGACGTCCCAAATTACCTGGAAGATATCAGGACTTCCGGTGCCGACAGAACTTCCACTTGCGCCATCTCCGCCAGCATGTGGTCCATAACGTTCCTCGAATCTGGCTACGATCTGTTCACGATCGTCGGCCACATCAACGAGACGATCGTCAGGATCGAGCAAACCTCCATCGGATCGAGATTGAAGGCTATGTACAACCACCCAGGCATCACATGGCTGGAACAAGAAAAGAAACAAAAGAGAGATTAAAACAAGCTGTTTGGCTAGAGTCCACATCATCCATATCTAAAAAAATTATTTCATATTTACATTTTGATTAGGTCAGCTTAAACTATAAAGTAGCTCCCACCTTTTTTTTTTATTTTTATTTATTTTATTTAAATAAAAATAAACATTGCGTCATGATTTGGAGCACCATCTTTCAGATATTCCATGAAAAAAGTGAAAACATAAAAAGAAGAATGATTTTCTAGATGCCGAATCTCCTTAATGTTCTTTGGAGGATATAAGCATCATTCATTTGTCGATGATTCTCCTTTATTGATGAGAACCATTCACAACAATTTACTTACCATTATAAAGAAACAATTCTTTTAAAAAATTAAGAATTGAAAGTGTCATGCAATTCTAATGAATAAATAAATGCTAGAAGACTAATTTTTTTTATCTACTGAAGGTCCTATTTGTATTTAGCATACTCTTGATTGAGTTCGCATCCAAATGCGAAATCGAATTTTTCCTCTATGGGAGAACAACGTAGAAGAATGAAATCAGTCGAATTTCGAACGACATCTGTTTTTCGATTTTTCAGGATCTTCTAGTAGTCGGAACATTTAAAGAGATCCGGTTTTATTTTTTTTTTTTCCTGAATTTGGGAATTTCTTTTTTCCAGCTGCTCCGTTCTTTCATCTACATACTATTCTTCAGCTAAATTAAGAATATCTTGCATCCAGTCTCACCAACTTTCAAGTTCAAATAGAAAGAACTTCTAGTTGTAGATTGTGGAAAGGCAAAAAATTAAGAATGCAGCCTATTTTAAATCATTTGGCATATATATATTTTTATATTAAAAAAAAAAAAAAAAAAAAAACATTACTAACGTTTCGGTACCCTCAACGGAGCTATAAAGTATGGGTTAACTAAACATTACAGATAACATCAATTATTAAGTATTATTTAACAATTTTTTATATGAATAACATATCTGTGATTGAGTCAATATGATAATAAAACATTCAACAATTTTATTTAATAGATGTGTGAGTGAAAAACAATCCCCACTTAAATTTGTGTATTCGTAGATTGCAATTCCTGCTTCAGTGAGTGTCAACAAAAATCATTTAAAAAAAACATTATAGAGATCTTCTTTTTCTCCATCAACGCGTCGAGTTACTAAGTACTAAAATTATTCCCATTTGTATATGAGCTAATTGTAATTAATTTTTTTCCTTTTATATCTTCTTGTGCCTTTATATACGATATATAACTAGATACTTACATCGGCTTCTATCTCTTTTTATTATATACTCTGAGGGGCTATAAAGCTCCATGTACATAATATACATTTATATTTTTGTAGAAATAATAGATAGTAGTTTCGTCTGCGAATTGTGCAACTTTAGAGTTCGAATCCACCAGCAGAACATAACATAAAGAAATCTTTTTGCTCTTGTCCAAAATCAAATGTTCCTGAGAGTCAATATATTCGATTTTTTTTTCCTAAAGGACATTAACGCATGATTGAATATCTTCTTTTTTTTTTCCAATTTTCTTTCTTTAATAATATTCTCTCTCTCTTCTTTTCATTAAAATTTCAATCAGTAGAGAATTTGTTATGCACTCGTTGGTTCTGATCTTTTGTTGTTTGCTGATTTCAGGCGAGGACAAAAGGAAAGTTTCCCACACCAACACCACCTTGTTGTTGTTGTTGATTACTTCATAATACTTCTCCAATTTTATATTATTTATTCCCATTTCAAGGTTCAACTTTTATGTAATGTTGTTCAATTAAATAATCTAAGAGAGAGAGAGAGATTTTGTTAAGTATCATGCCTCAAACGTTCCCGTTCAGGAACGGAAAAGAATAAATTCTTAAAAAATAAACAAGAGATTATAGCCTCCATGTTAACGCTACACCCTGAGAAACAAGATCACCGATATTTAATATATATTTTCAAACCAGCTGCCCTCCCCTTGGTCCCCTCATCTGTTTCCCCAAGTGGGTCCCTTCACATCTTTCTTGGGGTTCTTTTTAAGACCTTCATGTTAATTGTTTAAAAGAGAATTAAAATTTATAAATATAAACTCAATAAATTTTTAGGATTTTTAAGTTTTAGTGGATTTTCCTAAAAATAAGACCTAGTCTCAAATCATGATCGGAAAATTCTCTAGGCATGAAAATTCATCAAGTAATTTCGGGGGGTTACAAGCAGAAAATTATTTAATCTCACAATTATTATTCTATTGTGTAATTAAGCCATTAGATGGAATTTTATTCAATTTTTATCTTTTATATATTTGGGAAGTGAAGAAGAGATGGAAGATATATTTTATATAATCTTCCCCCTTCGATTGTCAATCTTCTTCTCGATTTTAAAGAAGTTATCTTACAATTCTTATATGTACGACTATGTATGTAAATCTTTTCTAGAAAAAGAGCTTGATGAAATTTTATGTCTTTACTCTTTCGAGTGCGATGAATCGATTGCGCCAGCCCTCATCTTTGGGAAAATATATTTAGAGGTGGAACGAATGACTCAATCGTTAGGTCTTATGTCTAAACGCTAAAGATCCTAATTTTTGAAAGGTCTCAAAAAAAAAAAAAAAAAAAAAATCTAGCCTCAAACCCCATCCTGATATTCTCTATACATTGAAAAATCCTAAGAGTGGTTTGAGTTACAAAAAGATAAATCAAACTTAATAATTAAATCTCACATTTATTATTCTAAAAGGAGAGACCAGAGGAGCCCTCTGTGGATGAGTAGGTAGCGTGTCGCCGTTCTGCACAGGAGATCAGAGTTTGCATCCCGGGGTTCATTAAATAAAAAATATTGAATGTAAACAAATTCTGCCCTGGATTGGAACATTGGGGAACCGAGTTCGATTTCTTGCTGAACACAATTTTGTTTCTATTAATTTAAGTAAACATAAATACTTGTACGTCACTTGAGGTTCGTATCAACGAATTATGATGGAAAGTTTAAGAGAGGAATTTAAAATTTGTCGGTCTCATTCTATCTAGACTAGGTATTGTCCCGATTTCTTTTTGTTCTGTTTGCACAATCAAAGAGAGTTGCTAGGTTGCTTCGCAATTGTGTGTGCTCTGCGTGCCATTCACTCCGCCGCCATATTTTATTATTTTTTCATTATTTCAATCTCTTTTTTTTTTTCTTTTTTTTTCTTTTTTTTCGTTCTTATATAACCAATCAGCCAACATTTATGAGTCATGTTCATTAGAACTTCGTTTATTTGTTTATTTATACTAGCTGCGCTGCCTTCCCCCCCCCCCCCCCCCCCCCCTTCTTCTTTCTCTTTCTTTGCTTCTGTGCAGGGGGGTGTTTGTTTTTTGTTTTTGTCTTCTTTTG